>APFE031597985.1:0-46292 GCA_000404065.3 Pinus taeda
TGTCATGCGGAAAGAGTTATTTTTGCGGACAAACCTAAACTCCCTAGGAGTCTAAGACTCTCTAGTGACAAACAAACCAAACAAGAGCAATCCTTCTCTAAATATACATTATTCTATGAGAGACCTAGTGTTTTCCGATCTTACCTTAGGTCCAACGCTTGTTGTAGCAGTCCATCCTTGCTGATCCAGATGAGCTCCTCCTTCACTTTAAGACCTGCATACACTAACAAAGCAAACGATTACATAACACCTGAATATTTTATAAAACAAAGCATATTCATCACATAGACAAAGGAGTACATGAAATAATTCATTAACAACGAATCATTGAGAAGAATGGACTTATTTGTATTAAGGAAACAAAAAAGGAACCATTACAACCTGAGCCTTGGTGTTGTGCAAGCTCCTCCCAGGGTCCAGCAAGAGATTTCCTCTACTTTGACAAGCCCACCCACTTCCAATATGACAACAAGAAAGGATGGTAATCTCTCCTCACAAGTTTACAATGGAAGTCCTAATTCCAGCAGCATCTACCCTTTGGAATGTTCAGCTTTCAACCTCTCCTCCTCTGGCCCAAGCCCTGTATTTATAGTGTTCTAGAGGAAGTTATTCAGTTCCAACATCAATGGGATACTCCCTCTTTTGGATGGGGTAGCTCCTCTCTTGATGGGATAAGTTCCTCTATCATAGGGATGCATGAACCATCTGGAGCGCTCAATACACGTCAAACACTCTTCTAGAAGGCTCTAGAAGTGACCACAAGTAACTTTTTAAAGATGAAACTCGCGCCTTTTGACCTTTACAGGGGTACGCACCCATCCTTTGGCTTACAGAGCATACAAGTACGCAGGTACAATGAGTTTGGGATGCGTACACGCAGGCAAGGTAGAGAGAACCTGCGTACCCAGAGATAAACATGTTTTTAATGACTTTCTCTCTTTTTTAAGCTTGACATGAAGAGCAGAGGTATTAGGCTTGACAAGGAGGATAATATGACTATTGATGGAGCCATATTAACTACAGATAGTCATGGTGACAAATTTTAGTGTAACACCCTAATATAGCTAAATTATTAGTTGAATAGGTTCCTCTTATTGAGGTAGTATCAGATTCTTATATAATGGATTGGGGCACTATCCTTTCAAATAATGTTGCCTCCCAAATATGAGAATACAGACAAAACTGGTATGTTACTACCAGAGTAGTTCTACCATTCTTTATGAGTGCATATATCATGGATGTAGTTTCTTTCACTTAATGTTTCCCAACAATGGGATGGAAATGGACCATTCAATACCCCACTCCTATTCATGTATTTCATAAAATCCCGGGGGAGTCTAATTTTCACGCCCATTTTTATAAAATTTGTCAAGGAGTCATTCTGCCGATACACCAAGCCATTTTTTATAAAAGAGCCCCAAGATTTTCTGAAGAGGTCAAAATTGATTTCATACCTCTAGGTAGGTGGTTTGGTGAAGAAATATTTACCTATGTTAGAGTCTATGGAATTATGGAAGCTCCTCATGTTCTCCCATTATATGTCCCTGATAAACTATTGGCTAGGGAGATTTCCTATCAAACTGTAGGGGATGGATTGATAAAAACCCTAAAGGAAGCCAAGAAATCTTTATTGCCTTCATTCCCTATCCAATGTGGTGTATACGATCTACATGATTTCAACCATGCTTCACTTGAAATTGATAACATAAAATGTTTAAATCTTGCTACTGTGCTTGGTAGGCTATTTGATCCAAACAAAGTAGCACAGAATGTTATTGCTCAAGTAAAAATCAGGCAATTCAATCATGAAGATGATGACTATGTGACCTATTTGAGTATGCCAATATATTTTCACAAGTACAACACCTAGCTACATTAAAACTTAATCCAGAAAATCTAGTGCAATTCAATTAATACAGGGAAAAAAGATTGCAGAACATCCCTTTGGATCTATTGAGGATTTCTCAACTGATTTCCCAAGAAGAGAAAAATTCAAAGTAGAATTCAGGACAGAATTCAGAATAGGACTCAGAACAAGTTTCTAAAGATATTTAAGTGGAAGATAAATACATAGAAATCCATACTGATAAAATTCCCTTCAATTATGAACTGGATGAAGCCTGGAAACAATTTGATCAACAATTAAAATGATAGCAAGGGATAGAGAATACTGAGTTGGAGAAAACAATCACCACACCCCAAAACACTAGACAAAGCTCACTTACTAATAGGGCATCTGATAAAGCTACCAGTACAGATGAAATTGAAATCATCCATACATTCCATTCATCCGAAATTATCGTTAAAGTGGAAGAAATACCTCCTCTCGATGTATTTTACAGTCCCAAACATCAGGTTGTGGTGAAAAGACAGAGGAAGGAGAAGAACTAAGGAATCATCAATAGTCATTCCTAGTGATATACAAATGGATGTAGTTTGGAAGGATACACAAAATGGCCCTTCAGAGAATGTAACAAAATTGTCATAGTTTGCAGGTGCTTATGCATATTCCATGATTGATAAAGAAACAGAAGTTCGATAACTGATTAGGGAAAAGGAAAAAAGGTTTCAACAGTTGGTAGAGGAAAGAAAAAGTATTGATCAACAAGTGAAGACACAATTGTCTCAACTCTTTCAGAGCTTTGATCAATTAAAGTTTCAACATCAGGAAAGGATCAGTACTAAGGATACTCAAATCTGATAGCTCCAGTTTTCACTTGATCAGCCGAAGGAGAATCCTTAAGTAGAAAACTCTATAAAGGAAGCATTGGAGCTAAACACCTTATTATCACAGCAAAAAGTGGTATTCTGTCAAAAGTTATCTATCATCAGTCCACTATGTGTCAAAAGTGATTCACTGAAGAATCAATTAGCTGATCTGAGGGTGAATTTCAATGGAATTGATGATAAAATCTCAGGATTTATAACATGGCAAGGTATATCAGAAGGAAAAGTAGTAGAGCTTCCCATAATAGAGGAATCTCATAAGGAAATCATCTTTACTGATTGGGACATTAATTTGAAATAGGAAAAAAGAGTAGTCTCCAGGGAAAATGATGTTTCCAAAAACATCATTGAAACTATTGAATTGAGGCTTCTGTGACCCATATCAAGTTTATGAGAGATTGTTTTGGAGTAAATCACATGATATTTCATTTGTTGACGCATTTCGAAACAACCAGTGTGGTTCATCATCAGGACAAGTTGAAGAATCAGATCTAGCTTTGCATGTTAAATAGTTAGAGCAGAACATCCAACGACTATAATTCTTGACCAGGTAACAACGATATTGACTAACAGCTAAATTTGACCGGGAAACGGTTAGTTAGACTAAACTAGGGGCATAACCTTCATTTAATTAAATAAGTTAATTCAATTTGATTATTAAATTGATAGTTAGTTATATTCTTATTAAATTAAACATTAAAGGGACATATGAATATAGAAGTTTTAACTATTTCATAAACTTTTAATTATTAAAAATAAATTAATTTTAAATTACTATTTAGTAATAAAAGTTACTAGCTAAATATAAATATATAAATATTAGAGTAATTTAAGGGTTAGAAAGAATATTTTAAATAATTTAAATTTAATTAATTGTTTATTTAAGTGTTAAATTAGCATGCATATTATTTAAAATATGCTAATTTAAGACTTAAATTTAATTAATGGTTATGCCCCTAGTCTAGTCCAACTAATCGTTTCCTGGTCAAATTTAGTCGTTAGTCAATATCGTTGTTACCTGGTCAAGAATTATAGCCGTTGGATGTTCTGCTCTGACTATTTAACATGCAAAGCTAGATCTAATTCTTCAACTTGTCCTAACGATGAACCACACTGGTTGGTTCGAAATGCGTCGACAAATGAAATATCATGTGATTTACGCTGAAAAATCTCTCATAAATCATTGAAACTATCAATGATAACCTACATAATGCCAACTTGATTCAAGAATGCACACTTGGTAATCTTCCTGATATCAAAGTTCTTGAAAAGCAATGGCAAGAAATTTCAAGAGAAAAGGAAAAATCAATTAAAAAGTTGACAAAAATTGACTGGGAGATGTATTGGAAATATCTTGTGAAGCCACATAGTCAGTGGCTAATGCTTCGCTGCCTTGCTGATCATCCACTGATCCGGATTTAAACAGGAACGCAATAAAATATAGAGATAACCATATACACAAAGATGCAACGAAAATAATACTTCATTTCATTAATGGAAAATACTGAAATATGGTTACAACCGGAAATAGAAATAAACCAGCTAGGGCGATGGTAGCTTATCTCTGAGAAGAGATGTCTGGCTACATGCCTCTGAACTGTCTTACAATGAGGCTCGAAGGCCTATTTATTGTTGAGAAACAATGGAAAACATTCTGAAACCTAACCCTAGAAGATGAAACGCCAAACTATGGGCCCCGTTTGGGTAAATTGGTACATCAACTTCCCGGGGTCGTAACTTTGGCATACGATCTCCGTTTGACGTGCATGATAGCCCGTTGGAAAGATCTCTCCGAGGAATACGACAGGAAAGACAATTTTTTATCTAAAAAATTTTAATATTTCCCAAAAAATGTCGTTTAGGGCCTCAAAATGGCTCCGGAAGTTTAGGACCCGAAAAACTGCTAAAAATAGTAAACTGCGCTATAATTAATGAAACTGAAAATGTTGAGGTGGGGGTCCAGGTGGACTTGCGAGGTGGCCACCAATATCCACCTGGATCATCCATTCATATGATTCCTGCGCTTTCAGATGCAATGTACACTAGAAATCTACACATTAGGACAGGTTAGCCCCCTAAAGTTAAGCCAATGTTAGATATTTATGAGCTCAAACAATGAAGGGAAGAATAGAAACATTTAAATTCATGAGCTCGTCATTCCAACAACCTCAATTTTTGTCCTATCGTCTCTTATTTTAAGGAGAGTTGTTTCAACCTCCTCAACACTTTTTATGTATTGTCTATTTTTATATTTATTTTTGCTATATAAACCCTTTCATGTCTACAAAGAAAGGGTCCCCAAACTTTATAAGGAAAGGCTTTGGAAGCTTGCACTTTTGTACTTTAAAGATTATCTTAGTAGAATGACTAGATTAGGGTCCTGAAGTTTTGTAGAGAAGGCTTTGAGAGCTTGCACTTTTGTATTCTTGAAACTATCGTAATGAGAAAGATTGGACCAGAACTATTTTTTTCATGAACATAGTAACATACATCAGGTACTTTTATCATTGTATTTCTGTTTTTCTTATGACTTGATAGTCATTCCTCTTTATATTGTTTATTATATGTATCTTTTCTAACGCAATTATGCATTAATTCATTTCTGAACATGCTAGAATTGTCATCTTTAATGCATATATAAGCGATTTGTTAAGCTATTTGATTGCAATATGAGTTTCATCAATTATTTTGATTAACTATTTAATCAAAATAATTATCTTAAATTCTTTTCACTTATGCAAGCGTTTTATTAATCTTTATTATCACGCACTAAGGACAATTATTTTATATCACATAAACATAAGTAACCCTGGGTAATAGATAGATTAATACATGTATTTCAGTTTATAGTTACTTCCATTTATCACCTAGATACGGTTATAAACAATCTACATCCATTCTGGATTTAAGACCTCTGTGGCTTATTTCTTTTGACTTAGTTAACGGAGAATCCACAGTAAGAACCATTTTTTGCCAACGTTTTGAATCCCAACCGGGATCCATCATCAGGACCAATTGAATGCTTGATAGAAGAAGAGCTGATTTGAGAGATAAATAGTAAAGAGGACAAAAAATTAAGATGAAGGGGTCGGCTGTCACTATTTTCCTTTGATGAGAGGTCGGCCAATTTCATTTAATAATTTTTTTTTTTTTTTAACAATAATTTTTTTTAATATAATAATTAATACTTAATAATTAGTATTTTAAAATTCTTAATATAATTTATTATTAATATAAATTAGAATTTATTATTATTGTAATTTAAATATATATAATTATTATTAACGTAAATATTATTATTATATAATATTATAATCTTTAAATAATGAGAAAAATATTTATTATTATTATTAATATAAGAATTAATAATATCCAAATTTTTTAAATATAAATGGTTACAGATTAGAATTATATTAACATATTTTACTAATTTAGATTCCTTTGATTATAATAAAATATTTATTAATATTAATTGTAAATATTAATATATATAATACTTATTATTATTTATTTTATTATCATAATGGATAATTAACATTAATAATATTAATCTTGGAATATTGAATTAATATTTAATATTTAATATTTATTAAATATAATATGTTTAGAGTTTGGGATTAATATTAAAATTATTAAAATGAATTAATGTTAATAATTATTGCTATATATTAAAATTGATGTTAAACTAATATTAAGAAATAATTAATAAATTGATATAGATTATTATGAATTAGAATTATTATTAACAAATTTTACTAATTAGATTCCTCTTATTATAATTAAAATATTATTAATATTTATTGTAAATAATAATAATAATAATAATAAATTATTATAATTATTATTATAGTTAATATAACTAATTACATTTAATATATTAATCTTGGTATATTGGATTAATATTTATATTCATATAATATGTTTAAGTAATAATAGTATATTAGTTGTTTATTTTACTTTATATATATATAAAGGAATAGTTATTATTATAATTACATTTGTGAATGATTAGTTAGGAACTAATTATGATTATTATATTTTTAATTTTTAAAATTATTAAAGCTAGGTTACTAATTTATTTAGATTAGAAAGGAGGGCTAAAACTAAGAAGAGTTGGTTACCTTGATTTCTCTGATTAGGGGAAGCCAGCTTCCACTAATCTCCATCCCATTGTCTCTGTTGAGATTATGAGGGTGTTTGATAATTTCGAGAGCTTCTCTGATCTTTCGCTTATGTTGTTGCTCCTCTCTAGCGATAATTGAAGCGCTTTCCAAACAGATGTGGTGCTTAGTTTTTAAGGAGTGTTCATTTTGGGTAACCCATAAATCCTAGGGATGGTTTCACAAGAGGGGATCAATTTCTTTTTTATTTTATCCTCAAGGTTGGAATCCAAAATTGTCTTTTTCACTTCTTTCTTAATCTTGGGAATGGGATTATTGCTTAGTTTCTTATAGCTCCCACACCTGAGGTGTTCATTCATCCAGGGAGAGGTTGCTGATCCCATCCTCTATGCTACATATCATTTTTTCAATGGGAAGTTTTTTCAGAGCAATTGCAAATCCGAGACCTTTGCTGAGGATGTTCATGACTACAAGATCCAATTCCTGGGAGGACAAATTTACCACTTTCCTTTTTAATTTTGTTTCAGTAGTGTTAACTGAATATCTTCCAGTGTTCTCTATACCTATGTTAATCCTGTTTAAATCAGTGTTTTGATCTATATGCGCATTATCATTCTGCGTATTGCTCACATCATACGCATAACCTGATTCACCGTTTAGGTAATTCTAGGCATCCTTATTGATATGTGTATCTCTGTTCAAGAAATTTTGGGCAGTATTCTGCGTATTGCTCAAACCATTAAACGCATAACCTAATTTCTGATCACTGTTTAGGTAATTCTGGGCATGCGTATTTTTATTCAATACATTCTGGGCAATGATATTCTGCGTATTGCTCACATCATACACATAACTTGATTCACTGTTTTGGTAATTCTGGGCATGCGTATTTTTGTTCAAGAAATTTTGGGCAGTGATGTTCTGCGTATTGCTCATATCATATGCATAACCTAATTCATTATTGTTTCCGCTGAAGAAATTCTGGGCAGTGTTATTAATGTTCTGCGTATTTCTCTCTATATTATACGCATAATTTGATTCATGATAATTCTGGGCATGCGTATTACCTAATTCATGATCACCAGCCATATTTTCGATTAGGTTCTGGGCAGTCTGCGTATTGCTCTTCACCTCACCTGCGTTATGGTTGTTGTCACATGGATCAACTACGTTACTACCCACCGAATATAGTTCATTGCTCCCGCCAGAGCCACTTGCGTTCTGCGAATGTTTATTGCTATTAACCGAGTTATTTAAATCGATGTTCATGAATTCACTGCTTCTACCAGAGCCACCTGGGTTCTGCGTATGGTTACTGCTATTAACCAAGTTATCATTGCTATCTAAACTGATGTTGCTATTGCCTACTGCGTTATGGGATGAATTAATGTTCAATGTTCCACCTTTATAATGCGCTTTGTATAATAAATTGGACAATTTATTCCTTTGTCATTTTTCAGTAATGTGTCCTGCATTTATGGCTTTCAGGGTGGCCCTGGCATCAATAATTGACTAGAGATCCTTGCTGATGATGCTGGCTAGTTTTAGGTGTGCAGAGAATGCTGAGTGTCCAAGATAATCCAGAGAGGCCCTAGCCTTTTTAATTTCTGCCCTTATTAGAGACATGCTTAGTTGAAAAAACGCCTTGCTATTATATCTGTTATGTAACCTATGATTAATTTGTGCAAAGGGTGGAATGAGTTTATTGTCATGATAGTTCTTAAGAAAATGTAAGTCTGCAGCTCTTCTTGCTATCTTTTCTCTAGATTTTTCGAGTAAATTGATTTCACTCTAGGTATCCCCTCCGTATAGGGAAATGATTATGGATTTAAGACCTCTGTGGCTTATTTATTTTGACTTAGTTACCGGAGAATCCACAGTAAGAACCATTTTTTTGCCAACGTTTGGAATCCCAACCGGGATCCATCATCAGGACCAATTGAATGCTTGATAGAAGAAGAGTTGATTTGAGAGATAAATAGTAAAGAGGATAGAAAATTAAGATGAAGGTCAGCTGTCACTATTTTCCTTTGATGAGAGGTTGGCCAATTTCATTTAATAATTTTTTTTTGAAATAATTTTTATTAATACATCCATTCTATCAAATTATATTGGGAAATTGGTCCCATTATATCTAGTTGGAGCCACTATTCCAAACGGAAAAGGGACAAGATTCAAGTCCCTGACCAGGTGGCTATCCCTAATGTTGTTGCAGCGATTTTCGAGGCATCAACATTTTTGGCACTAGAAGGAGGGATTTGACTATGAATAGCAAAAAGAACTGAATCTAAATTAAAAAGCCATTCCAAGAGTGACTCCCCTTCAAGATCACCCTGAACTTCTAGATTTTCATCGAAAGCTCCTATTTCTAGATCAAAAGTTGAGAAATCACCTCCTAAATCTCCTAGTACATTTCCTGAAGTAACCTATTCAAATTATAATCCAGAATCACTTGAAGTCCAAACTTTAGTAAAGAAATTGGGAGAAATTTCTATTTTGGCAGAAAATCCTGTGCCATTTGAAGCTTCTGAAGGATGTGTAACCTCTACTTTACAACCCACTCACATTTTAACTTGTTTTCAAAGTGAGAAGCTTGGGGTACCTCCATTTGAATTTCCTCTTCCTTATTTCCAGAAAAATACTAGGAAACATGAGTCACAACATCCACTAGTGATATTTTGTCAAAATCACCTTCAAAAACTCCTTCATTCCCTCTAATCAATCCTATTAATACCTCTTCTTCTCAAAGTATCGGTGCCAATTCATCTAGCACTAATACACAACCTGCCTCTCTTCTACGCAATCAACCTCAACATCCACCTCTTCCCAAACTTCAATAATGGCATGAAGACAACAAAATCCACCCCCACCACCTGTTAGACCATGGGCCAATCCCGGGGTTGTGCAAATGCCAACACCTCTCCATGATCTACCTAAATATCCTGAAATATGGATACCAAAATTTAATCGTGATGATGGATTACCTGCTAAAGAGAATCTCCACAACTATATGTTAGCCATTACTCTTAATGGAGTAGTTGAAGAAGAATGTGTAGTAAGACTGTTTCCCTAGACTCTTCAAGGATTAGCAGGTTCATGGTATTTTTCATTACCACCAGGGTCTATTACTAATTGGGACATGTTTGAAGAACAATTTTTAGCTAAATTAGGTGATGATTGAACAACTGCATCACTTATTAATGATCTTTCAAATTTAAAAGAAAAATTAGGTGAAAAGATCAAAGATTTTAATTCCAGATTTTAAAAAATCCCAGCTACATCAAGCCCTACTGTTGATGTATAGATCAAATTGTATATTTCCTCTCTTCCTTCCAATATAGCAATTTTTTTGGATAGAGCCAATAAGGATACTTTAGTAGAAAACATGATGGAAACCCTATCTGTAGAAAAAAGAATAATTACATTAGAAAAGAAGACTACCCAGGAAGAAAGAAGGATGAAAAAAGTTACATTTAAGGATGAATCAAAGAAGAAATCCCATCAGGATCGCTTCTATCTTGAAGTCTTACAAAAATTCATTAAAACCATATCAAATGAGATGGTATAAATTAAAAAACTGGTAGCTGAATTCTCTTTTGAAACCTTTTAGATCCTTCAAGAGAAATCATACATTTAATACTCAACCTCCAAACACGATATCTAACGTTGAGTCTGATTTGGACGAAGATGATGAAGAAACAAGATTATCTGCTAATGAATCTGAAGATAAAGAATTGATTGAAGTGCATGGGATGTAAAGGCCTTGCCGATTCTGTACAATCAACCCAAAAGAAAAAGCCTTCAACCTCTGCTGCTAAGGGTAAAGTGGTCAGTAAAAATTCTTCTTCCACATCTCCTCAACCAACCCCATCCTCATCTAATCCTCCATCCTCATTCAAAACCTTGGTAGTTGTAGATACTATGGAATATAACATAGTGGAGGACAAGAAGAAAGCCAAAGAAAATATCTCTCTCCATGAGCTTAATAAGATTAACCAACAACATAAGATTTTGCTCAAAGAATTGAATGCAGTTCCAGCTTCTCCTCTTCTCACTGCTCTTATATCCAAAGATTCTAGAGGAATAGGTAAGCCTCCTAATGATTCATCAAAGAAATTTGATTCCATCTATGCTATCTTAATTGGTGATAGATATAACTCACACACTCCCCCTTTCCTCTTGACTTATGAAATATTTGATAAAAATGTGCACAAATGCTTAATAGAATTAGGGGCCTCTTCAATCACAATGCCAAGATCAGTTTGCAGTTCACATTGTCCAACTTGATAGAACAAAAGTCGAGGTTTTAGGGGAAATGAATCCAGTCAGCATTAGACTTTCTTCTAATCCAAAAGTTTGTCAAGTAATTGACATACTATTTGTTGATATTCCCGAATTTTATGGTTTAATTCTTAGGTGGGATGGGTCTGAGAAACTTCATGGTTATTTTGGAATAGATTGGTCTCATATGTGGCTCCCTTACAATGGAAAGCCAAATCAAATCAGAAATGACCGAGAAAAACATTTGAAGTATTCAGTAACTAATTTTGAAGATGAAAATGAACCAATACCTTTTAACAATAACATCATTGGAAACTACTCCGCTGAGTCATTTTTAGGAAACTTCAATGCACATAAGTCACCTTTTTTTAATAGCTCTGTTAACTCTCAGATTGAGAAATTTTCACAAACAAATTCTTCCAAATGTATAAATCTTGTAGATAAACCATCGGTTAAACCCTTATTTTGGACATTATATTTTGATGGATCCAAATCCAATTATGGCGCTGAAGCTAGTTGTATATTAATTAGTCGAGAAGGAGAAAAAATAATGCTAGAATGTAGGTTAGAATTTGAATGCACAAACAATACTGTTGAATATGAGGTACTGATCCAGGGTTTGTATAAAGCAATAGGTCTTGATATCAGATATCTTCAAGTATTTGGAGATTCTAAAATTGTTATCAAACAAGTAAGAAACACCATTCATTGTCTCTATGGACATTTAAAACATTATCAATCACTGGTTCAAACCCTTACTTCACATTTTTTAGAATTCAACATTTCTCCTATTCCTATACTTCAAAATGAAAGTGTTGACCTTCTGGCTAATATAACATCCAAGCTTATACCATCAAAAGACTACAATCCAGATAGGTCTTTTATAGAATTAATTTTTTGACCATCGACTCCTGATAATGAAACCAACTACTGAGCGTTTAATGATGATGAAGATATCCTAGGATTTTTAGCATTTGAAGGATCATAGGATGATCAGATAATTGATGAAAATGAACATGACAATAAGTTGAAATAGGAATCCAACGAAAATCCGATGCCTAAATTTGTGATGAAGCTTGAAGATATTTATGATCTAAAAGATAGATTTAAGAAGGTTACTAATTCTAAACTCCAAAGTTCAACCTTAAGGTTTGAACTAGTAAACCTTGGAACTGATCTCAAACCCCAAAACATCAATTTAGGACTTAGTCTCTCACCTGATGAGAGATTAGCCTTCATTCATTTGTTAGTAAAGTATAAGGGTATATTTGGTTGGAGCTGTTATCACCATCTCACACTAAGGCCTCTTCAGAGATAAGAGATGAGATGATATTAACAAAATTTTGCAAATGAGGTCTGTATCGAGCACTTTAACCTACAAAGTCTAAGTATAATGTGTTTGCATGGGAAGAGTTTAGAGAATAAGATTCGGGTGATAAGCTAAGGTTCAAACTTGTGGTTCGAGATGGATCACAACTTATATACTATGAAACTAAGGGCCTATTTCCCCCTGCGATTTGAACTTGCTGACATCTAATCATAACTCTGAAAACATAAGTAAAAGTGGGTTAAAACATTTATAGGCCCTTGGCATTGAATGGTCAGCACTTGATGAACGTCCCAAATCCATTCCGGAACCCAAAAGAGATTGCCTTCGCTCCATGTTACGCTTTGTCGTAACAGGTAGGGACCACTCGATAAGTGGTGTCCCCCCATTTGCTATTCAACAACGCATGTATCAGGTATGATGGTAAAAGGCAAGTAAGTGATGAAATGAGAAATTTCCCACTTCTTTGCGTGAACTCGTCCCTTTTCTTCTTGAACCAACCAACGAAGTTGTGTTTCTTCCCCTCCCGCCTTCACATCTCGCCACCCAGTCATATGTCCTTATATTTGCATAAAATACCCAAAGCCCCAAGGCCATCACCTGACATCGATCATTTAGCCCAGCAAAAGAACCTTTCACCTGGATAGAAGCGCAAGAGTCCTATGTACCCTCTCCCAAAGGTCACATATGCGCTCTTGAGTCATTTTCACTCCCCCCATGGGCTCCAGGTAACCTGACACCCCAACATCATTTTTTGCTTTCTTTTGTTTTATTCAAAGGGATGAAGCATGCAGCGCCTGCAACCCCCAATACCCATGAGGTCAAAAGCACCGGTGTTGGGCCTTTAACAGAGATCGAAGCCCAAATTCTTGATCTTGTCTATCCCTTTCCTCTTGTTGACCTCCATTATGAAATATTTACAGGCCTTGTGAGTAATGAGGACTCGGTTAGGGTTGTGTCTTCTGGGTTGTACTATCAAATTTCTCCCGAGTCCATCACCTCCTTGAGTTCGTAACTTGGCTGGTGGACTCTTATCAAATTGAGAAAGATCACTTTGTTTCTTCCTCTGGTGTGGTAATTCTCGAGATAACCCCCCTTCTAATTCAAAGAGCCCTCAATTTCCCTGCATATTCCACCATGCGCGCCTTATTGATGCAACCCTAGCTGGTTATTTCATAGTTCTCCCAGCAAAAGAACAATAAGCATTCCTATAGAAAATTCTTACTCTAGAAGCCAAAGCCTTACCCCGACATTCAATTCCCATTAACCCTGTTTAAACCCTCTATTCGTCCAGTTTTAGCCGTTATCGATTGTTTATTGGGTAGAGACACCACCCTACAATTAAGCAGGGTGGCCCCAGGGTGTTTGCAAAAGATGAAGAAGATTGGATGCCAACTTAGCATCCTATAATACCTATCGACCTGTATTTTCTTCGAATTCAAATATTTTAAAGTTTCCTCCTACTTCCGTTACTATTCACTATTGTTTTACTTGTTCCTCTATGCCCATATTGAGCAATTCCATTGTCTCCGCCTCGATGTGTTCACCCCCAATAAAGAGAGAAATTCAGTCTTTGACTGGAATATCTCTGTGAGGAGAAGGCCTAGTTTAGTTGGATACTCTCAATTTCTCTCATCCTTCATGGCTATTTCTTACCAAATCACTCATTGAGTCCCACCCCCTAAAATATTCCCTGAGAAAAAAGAACTCCTCTAACTCCATGAGCAAGCTGCCATTAGAGACTGGTACCTCTATGAGGATCATACAGAGATTCGGGTTTATGTGTGTGAGCTCCCTCCTTATCATTTTCCAGTGTTTCTACCAATGAGGATATTCACCCGTGAGTTCATCAAGGAAATCCTCAGTGCTGACCTTCTTCACTTTGTACCGGCCAAGAAAGGTTGCATATTTAAAATGGGACAACTGATAGGTCCTTTTGTGGTAAGTACCAGGCAAGCCTTCAAGATAGTTGAGGCCATGCTTGAAGCCATGGAGTTCGAGAAATTACAAATTTGGCATTACGATCCCTGAGGTCTCCTTCCTCGAAGAAGAGAAAATATTAAAGCCTCAACTTATGTGTATGATCCTAAGCTCGAGTTCTAATGGAAAGCTAAATTTGATTCTTGGCCTCTTAATACAGTCATGGAGACCAAGTCCCCCAGTCAGCATGGAAAAGACGCAAAAGAGGGTTGCTTGCATTTTAGAGACAATTGACATGGAAGAAGAACCGGCTCATAAAAGGGCTAGAAGTCAAGGGTAGGAACAAGAACAGGAATATGAGGAGGACAAATAGTCTATTCAGCTCCAAGTACAAGTGTAAGATAATCCAGGCTTTCAGTTCAACTTGGAGATACCATCAATGGCCTCATTGACATCATTGATCAAGGTAGCCATCCCGGAGTCTGAGGAAAGCTTTTATGCTACAGGAAAAGGCTAGTCACAGGGCAAGATCATCCAAGTAAGGAACAAAAGAGAAAAATAGAAGTTACATCAAGAAATGGCCTCAAAAATCACCCCTCAGCACACTCGGGCATTAAATGCAATGGACTTAGAGAGGGACGAGATGAAATTAAATTGAAGCATCCATCCATCCAAACCTTTCCTTTGAGTTTCTAGTTTTGGGATTTGGATGTGTCCCTGGATCTGATTAGTGTCCCTCTAACAGACAAAGTCAACCTACACATGAAGGTGGGAGAAATGTTATACGTTGATATCAATAAGCACCAGATGACCATTGATCGGGCTTAGGTCTATATAGACAAAATTTCTGAGAAGGTAAATACTAAGGTAAGGTATAATGCTATTTTTCAACAGAAAGAGTTCCACAAAGAACTAATCATAAAGATGGGAATGGATCCCAAAGATGATGCAACGGTGGCAGCTGTCCTACAGAACACCATGAAGGAGAATCTGGAGTTGAGGCGACAACTAAAGATGCTTGGGGGTGAGCATATTTAAACCCACTAGTTGATCCGAAGTGAAAAGGAAAAGGAGGTGATAATGTAGGAACTGAACGAAAGCAGAGACATAGTTGCTGCCCTAGAACTGACAATGGAAAATTTATAGAACCAGATCAATTCGCATGTTTGTACAATACTCATCCCCAATGATTCTCAAAACCCCATTGATCACCTTACTAATGAATTAACAGAGCTGAAACTTTCTGAGGACGAGTTGAAAAAAGTTCAAAGTGAGTTGGATACAGCTAAAGTCTAGGTGATCCAAAAAGAGAAATAACTTCAAGTGGAAAATGCAAACATCAATAAACTCACAAGATATTTACAGAGTGCAACTCAAGAGAACAAGGAGTTGAAGACTAGACTAAAAGGAAATTTGGTCCTTATAGAAGGTAGGCAAGTGGTGTGGGATAAGATCGTCAAGGTGATTAACGAAACTTGGGAGAAAATAAATTTGATTCATGATTAAAAGAATATGTGCAATGAATATTCCCCTTCTCTCTAGAATGACAAGCAAGCCAGTATCACTAACTCACAGTGTGCTAAGAGGTACATTCAGTTTTTGACTAAGATAACATTCTGGGAGTTAAGGCCACTTGACATATCTGATAGAATGGAAATAGTAGCAGATATTTCCAAGGTTATCTTGAAAGAGGAAGCTAGGGACAAGGAAGAACAAAGTTTGGCAAAGATACAGAAAGAGGTGTCAAGCTTTGAAGTCAAGTTCAATCAGATTCTCGAGGCCTAGTTACCTAACTAGTGGGGAGAAAATTTAGAATTTCTCACATAGGAAGTGTACAACCAGAAAATGATTGAGATTAAGAGCAGGACCAGTGCAACTCACTAGAAAACACTGGTCCTTAACGGAACAACCATAACAAACTTCTTGGAGAAATAATTTCACCTTCTCGAGATGGTTAAGGCTATCTCTCAACGCAAACTAGATTATGCAGGGGTGATCAATCTCAAACTCCACTACCGGTAATTCAACTCTACTCCACCTCCTCCTCCAGCGATGTGGTAGTGATGCAAGAAGTTTTCCAATCCTATAATTCTTCAAATGGTTCATACACAAGGTTCTACAGCTTCGCACCAAGAATCCATGTCTTCTCATCATCCATGAAGATCAAGTTTATTGCGCTAGTTATGACCTTTGATTTTACTTTTTATTTATTTTTACCTTATGGTTATTATGCTTTTAACAATACATTCTTTTATGGTTAGGAGTGATGTGGCTATGCACATGCTCTAATTTTGATTCATGATTTTTGTAATGATGACAAAGATGAAGAAGGAATATCTCTTTAACGACCTATGCTTTAGAAGTCTTTGTATAGATACATTCTTGGAAAAGGAAAATAGGGTTCAGAATTCGTTGAAAGAAATTCTATGTTATTTTTGAGAATGTTTCTTCTTTTTGAAGAGGTATCTCTTAGATTATTAAGGAAAATCATGGTGATTCCTTCATTCCATGATTACGGTATGTTTTCTCTCCATTTCAATTCCATTATGTTCATGTTATTCTCTGATTTCACATCATGCTGCTATGAGATATGTGTCATGTGTTCTTACAGATTCATTTGAATTAAGATATTAATGTAAATGCATGTATGAGTCCTTGAAAGCTAACTCTTTAATCACACTTTGTGAATCATCGCATTCATTCCTTTATTGATCCATTAAGTCTTTCTTAACTGAGAAAAGTGTGTAATTCTTAATATCTTGAGCTCTATGTTGTGGGTTATTCTCTCTTTTATCTGCTTTCATATATCTGCTAAAGTAATTGATATGTAAATCCTTGAGCTCCCTAGCCTTCACGATTTATCTTCAATGTTTCTAGGTATTACATGTGTATGAAAATGTAATAAGGAATATATTGGACTATGTCTTTCTTTGATGAATTGACCAATCAGTGTTGATTTATATATTATTTATATTACTTATATATATATATATATATTAATATATATATATTATATTTATATTATATATTTATATATTCTATATATTTATTTATATATTAATATATATAGATATAAGGAAGCATTATGTGATGTCTCCATTCTTTGAAGAACTGTCAAAGACACCTAAGATCTAGATGTTCTAGGGACTTGTCTCATAGCAATTAGAGGCTATCTTTAGAAATGACAACATCTTTTGGCACGTTTGTCGGGGAACATATTAGAGGACTTTTACCTCGGGATACAACATTGAGGAACTCTTTATGAAGGTGAGAAAAGACACCCCGATTGCATATTTATCACCTTGGAAACTCCATAAATCTCAATCTCACTTATCATCCAATATTTTAGGAAGCCCCACACTCATTTAGATCCCTTTCAACAGAGAACTCCATCTATATCTAACCCAAAGAAACTGATTTTCAGAAGATTTTGGAAGGAGAAAACCCTCGCTACTAATGCCACTGTTTCGTCATTCTTTGAAAACTCCTCATCCAGTTCTCAACATGCCATCATTGATTTTTCATATTTTACTCCTAAGGCCCTAATATACCTTGTAGAAGATGACCGAGGAAACCGTATTCTCCAACCATAGGTTAAGGAAGAAAAATTCTAAGTTACAACTCTTTTTGTTTCATTTCCTCCTCCTCATGAGATTGGAAAAGGAAAAGCCGTCCTCACTAAAATCCATAGTCAGCACACTTTCAATCCCATTGTTCCCAGTTTATCTACTCGAATTGTTGTTATCTTGAACCAACTTAATCTAGTAAATCTCACTCCACCCCCATTAGTCCATATGGTAGTTCTAGGCTTCTTATTGAATAAGTATGCTCCTCTCGGTTTTCCCCAACCCTTGAGTGCCATGCCTCAGGACTACCTAAAACTTTTACCTAAGTTCAATGGGGAGGTAGGGAACACGAAACAAAGACATATTGAAATCTTTTGTGCTTTTGTAGAGAATCTAAATGTAGAACAATTAGATGTTGTCCTAAGGTTTTATGTTCAATCCCTCGATGGTGAAGCCAGAAAATGGTTTAAAGCCTTACCTAATTCTTCCATCACCACTTCGGAAGAGCTTGAAAACTCTTTCACATAGAAGTGGGGCGAAAAGAGAGATCATGAATACATCCTCACAGAATTCAATTCTATAAAGAAGAATCCATAAGAAGATATCTGAGAATTTATAAAAAGGTTCAATAAGCAGTATAACAACCTGTCCATTAAGATAAAACCTCTCAAGGTTGCTGCCCGCCTGGTATTTGTGGTAGAATTTGAGTTAGAATTTGGTTTTTCTCTAAGAGAGAGGAAGTCTCACACATTGAATAAACTCCAAGTTGATGCTCTTGAGGTCGAGGCAAACTTCACCTCGGAAGGGATGTCAAGAGGAAAGAATGATCTTGCTGAAAAGAAAAAGGGAAAGGAGGAAACATCCTTCTCTATCTAGGCTAAAGAATCACAAGATATAAAGTGGGAATGGATAAACTGATTAATAATTCATCACATAAGTTAGCAAATCTTGATTTAGAAAACAAAAGTCTTCCTAAACAGAATGCTGAGAGCACCAATGGAGGCTATAATCCACAATATAAGAGACCACATTTGTAGATACTACAAAGGGAAAGAAAATATCAACTCGATGTGATTCCCCCTCCATTATACATAGAGGATGACCTAGATAAACAACCACAATATACCCATGAGATGCAGAGTAAATTGTACTCTTCCTTCTTAGAAGGAGGAAAAGAAAACATAATTCATCATGAGACTAGTCATGACAAAGATGCAATGGTAAACGAGGAGGAGATAGGTGACTATTATAAACAATTTGCTGACTCCATGCAAGAACAACTACACTGGAGGTATGACCTCATATCCTCAAGGAAGAGGCTGAGGGAACCTGAACAACAAGAGGGAGTTTCTCCACAAGATACTCCTTGAGCACCTAATAAAGGGAAAGGGAATTTAGATCCTGACACATCCAAGGTAACAATCCCTTTAATTAAGGAATGTAATAGGTCTGAAGAACACATAGAAGAGAAGTCACCTTCTCTGGTAAAAGCTACCTGTGAAAAAGAAAGAGAAAGAGAATCAAGCTACATATAGAAAGGCCAATCTACCTTCAATCTTTAGAGGGAACTCAAAAAAGGTCAAAATAATTGTTCCTCTAATTGAACTCCTAAAACAACCCACTTATAAATCCAAAGTCTCTTAGTTCATGCTTCCATCCACTTCGGTACCATCTCATGATAATTTAAACCTTTAAGAGGAAAGACCAATGGTCATTTTTGGGCCTCATGTTGAAGAGATAGATCCTTCCATTGCACCCTTCTATGTGACCTTGGTGATTCATGACCTACTATTGCATAATGGTATGTTGGACTCTAGAGCCTCTCATAACCTCATGCCCTTGACTGTGATGGAACAGCTTGGTTTACAAATCACCAAACCTTATAAGGACCTCTACTTCTTTGACTATAAGAGGGTGAAATGCTTGGTTATGATAAAAGAACTGGTAGTGAATCTAGCTCAGATTCCTGTAAAGAGCATAGTAATGGATATAGTGGTAGTAGATATCCCTACTCGATTAAAAATGCTCCTGTCTAGGTCCTTGAGTTCCAAAGTGGGGGGTTCTATGAAAGATCTAACTTGTGCCACCACTCCCACTTTTGGAGGTTAAGAAAGAAGGTTGTACAGAGAGTCAAGATTCGTAAAAATAGTCACCCAAGATGAAGGCTCAAAGAATTCCCCTATATACAGGAAATAGGGAAACCTTTCTTGTCTGTTACTTGAAGAAGATGGGATCATCTAAGAAGAAACACAAGTACATCTAGCGGTGCAATTAGATGATCAATGGTGAGCACCCGTATTGTAGCAATAATGCTGCAAATCCTGGGCTTCCTACTTTACTTCTTATCAACCTGGTAGTTTGTAATAAACTTGGAAGCGAAGGTGCTGTATACACAAGTACTAGTTCTTACTGTAGGCTATCACTTGGTCAGCTGGTGCAAGATCACTAGGAGCTCAGGCCAACTTCTATGAATTCTAGAAGAAGCTTTATATGTGATGAAAGAAATGAAAGCTTACTCTACAGAGGCTACTCTACTTGCAGAAAGGAGAAAAAGACTGAAATGAAAGGTAAACCTAGCAAACCCTAATTAACCAACTAATCTTACTTTTGTAGAAAGAGAACTAAAAAACCATAAAAAAAGTGCCATTACCTACTTAGGAAGCAAACAACATCTATTCAAGCTATTTCTGGAAGGAAATGAGAAAAAAACATATTTTTGGATTTTTATGTATTTTTAGGTGAAATTGTCATGCATGTAATTTATTTGTTTGTGAATGTGGCAACGATTAGGTAGCGATGGAGGGTGACTTGGGAGTTTGTAGAGGTATAGGAAGGTGTGGATGGGTCCTAGGAGGTCCCAAGTGGCCTTCTAGAAGCTTTTCCTGCAATTAGACTTCAAGAAGACACCTACAGGAAAATCTACAGGAGGCTGCAGGGGATCTACAAGAGGATGATGAGAGCTGTTTTAGAAGTTTTGAAGGTGGGAAAATGGGTGGAAAGGGTAACTGATGGCTAGGAGGACATGTTGAGGTGTCTAGGCTTCATCAAGAAGGATCGGGAGAGAGAAATATGGTTGGACTTGTTCAAGGGAAGAAAGGAAAGTGCATGGGAAAAGTGCAGAAAATTAAGGCAGATTTGTGAGATACTTTGGATGAATTGTGGAACATGGATCAAAGAGAGATGGTGTTGGCTAGTTGGTTGAATTATTGTGAGTAGAGATGTACTATAGAAGAACTGAAAATCAAACACTGAGACTAAGCAAACAAAGAAACTAGCTACACTAGAAAAAACAGAATTTTCATCAAGCTAAGCTAAACTTTGATCTAGGAAAGTAAATTCTGGAAGAATGCTACATGGAAAGAAAGCATGGAAGGAAATATATTGTAAAGACAAAAATGAGCATGGTGACATAGATCTACAGCAAAATCATTAACCTTCTAATCAACTGCAACACTAGAAATCCTATGGAAAAGGAAAATCTGTGTTTTTTGTGACAACAAGAGGGTCTTGGCCTCAGTTCATGGTCCTAGAGGGAGGAAAGGAAGCCAAGGCTCTGTTTATGGTCTTTTAGTATTTTCTTCTATCATTGTTCAACTTGCTACAACAAACTGAAATAGAAGAGACCTTTCGAATCACTAAAAGGAACCTATTCTTAACTAATAAAGAAATCTATCTAACAACAACTAATTCATCAACTGAAGCAAAACATATAAATACAAAACAAGCGGTGCTTGGCTGCTTGGATTGGGCCCTAACCCAAGAGATTCAGCCCTCTAAGGTAACTTAGTGCTAGCTTGAACAATATCTGATCTTCATTATCAAAATAGCAGTAAGATTACATGAAACTGTCCACAAAAGTAAGCTCGATGTTGAGTAGAGAAAAACTACAACAAAAGTTAAAAAAATTTGACTAATATTAAACAACCTAATGAGGCCCTAGGTGTATCTACTTATACAACTAGAGCTCCCAACAGCTCCCTTAAAATCAGGGAGGCTTGGCTCCCAAAACTTGAGATAGACAACAGTTAACCTCCACTTGCTCGGCTGCCCCTTTGGTGCATTGATGTGGCTGCTTATGCTTCGAGCTTTTCAAAGGAGAATTCGAATTAGGGAGTCATAAATGGGGGGAAACCCTCCTATAAATCATCTCCCTTGTCTTCTTCGAATATTTTCTACCAAATGTTCATTAAATCCTTGACTTTGTCTCCAAAATTGACCAAAAATTTGCATTAATCACATATTAGACTTCAAGGCATAATGACCAACCCAAATCACTCTATTAGCATAAACATAATAAAAAAAATGCAATAAACTAATGAGAATGGTGGATTAAGCTAAGTTATGAGGAAAAATGAGCCCATATAATTACCCATTTATGGGGCTCATCAATCAACACAAAGATAAAGGAAAAGTGTGGAAATTATACTTTGATGGGGCCATTTCCAAAGAAGGAAATGGAGTAGGGGTATTGTTGGTATCCCCTGAGGATAGCCAGATCCCACTTTCATTTAAGATGGAATTTGAAGCAACCAACAATGTGGCTGAATATGAAGCACTACTCCTTGGACTGCAAACAACAAGGAACATGAATATTGTATGCTTAATTGCATATGGAGATTCTGGGTTGGTTGTGAAGCAGGTCAGAAATCAGTCCCAGGCTAAGCACCCCAGATTGAGAACTTATCGGAATGAGGTATGGGGCTTAATTGACAACTTTGTTTTGGCTTTTAATTTTCAATTTATGCCCAAGGATGGAAATAGAATGGTCGATTCCTTTGCAATAGCAGTAAGAAACTTCAAACCTTCTCAAAATCTGCTTCTTAGGTATGAGGTGGAGTTCAAGCACACACCCTCTATACCTAATAATGTTAAGCACTAGAAAGTGTTTAAGGACGATGAACAAGTCAAACAATTTATAGAGGTAGTTGGGGAATTTGCTAGCTTAACTATTGACCAAGAAGAGGAAAAATATGTAGACCAAGGACCAACCTCATGGGAAGACACAATGGTTGGACATAGAGTCCTACAATTGAAGGGGGATATCATTCCTTGTGGGCTAGTTTCACTTGAGAGATGATTTAACAAGAATGATATAGCTTCCAAACCAATAGCTCAAGAGGTGGACTTTACTCTCCCTTGTCCCATTCTGGTTTTACCAAGGTATTGCCATAGTTTCTTGCTTTTATCCTTTATACCTGCATTTGTCCTTGCTTTTATCCTTTATTCCTGAATTACATGCACATTAGACCACAAAGCCAAATATCCAACTCTAACTCATTTCATAAACAAAATATAGTCAAAAGTATGCAATGAGTTGTGAGAATAGTTGGTTTGACTAAGCTAGGAGGTGAATTAAGCCAATTAAGGCCCATATAATTACTTAATGATGAGGCTCATCATCACCCCCCTACTGAAAGTGTTTCTCATCCTCTAAGCAACTTAGTCAATGTCCATGTCCTTCACAGCTCTGGTAGCCTCTCTGACATCCCACGCTTTTGCTATGGTCTCCTCTTCTTGTTTATAGAAGTCTGCTTTCTTTTCTTCTTCTTCCCACTGCCTCTTTTCCTCTTATTCTTTTCTTCCTTTTAGCATCCCTATGAGTAGTGGTGGACTGAGTTTTTGGCCTATCCAATTGGCATTCAACCTTTGCATTGATTGCTTATACATAGGTGTCCTTTTGAGTGCCTCTCTAAACCTTTGAGGGGAGTGATATTCTCTGATCTTCAAGCTATGTGGCAGTGTGTTCCATCTCCTTTAGCAGGCATGTATATTATCATCTCTTAGCAGCCTAAACATATCCTCAAAATGTGAAATTTCTTGCTCTTGGGCAGCAAGATATCTAAGTGCCAACTGAGGATCATTTGCAATTATATCATGGGTGCTGACTAGGGCCATGGGGTTTTCTTGTTTAGCTCTTATGAAAAGAGGTTCATTTTTCTCTCTGGTCAGTATTCTTTTCATCTTTGTAGCCCTTGACTTCTCATGGTTCATCAATGATGTTGTTAGAGCCTAGATTTACCTCAGGCTGAAAAGGTAGGATCCAGGGCCAACATCAAACCACGCTCAACCTAGTAGCTAGCCCTACCAGGTCAGGAGAGGTCTCCCTCTGAGTCAATCTCTGCGGGTTATGGTCACTAAAGGCTTGAGATGACTGATTTTATTACTGATATTATGCTAGGTATAGATGTAAAAGAGTTTGATTGGGTAAATTGATGATTTTGTGGGCTCTAAGGGAAGGCAGATCTTGGGTGCAGGGAATGAGGTTTAGTCTTGCAGGGGTCTCAATGGGGCAAGGTAGGAACCTATATTTGGCACTCTAAATCAAGTGAGATGGATGGACTAGAAAGAGGAGGAGTTGAAGAGGGCAAGAGAAGCCATGGATCCTCTCCAAACAGTTGAAAATATCAAAAACTAAAGCAAACTTCAAGTAGAGCACTACAATTTCAATGTATTCTACTTACACTCTTGTTTGATTTAGCTGAGAAGAAGTAAAAGAGAAAATGGCATACATAACACATGAATAAATTCACAAATACATAAGAAATCATTGTACCAAAACAAATGCCAGAGGGATCCCAAAGAGTACTGCAAACCCTGGTCTCAATTCCTTAGCCAAAATATTGATATGAGTGTACAATGAAGCTCCTTACTTTCTCAAGAGTCCAACCATGTTAATGACTAAAAAAATACATCATATAGATAAAGCATAGCTCCTCCTTTCCTCTAGGGGTCGAGCTCACATGTTTAGGAGCTGATCCAACTAATTCTAAGCTAGGAACTAGAAATTAGGCAATGAAACAACATGCCTCTAGAAACAAGGGAACTGATTCATTCAGTTTCAAACAACTTTTTAGCTGATGAATCTACCTAACCAAGTGAAAATTTGACATATTTACATCATGATCTATCAATGTACATGAAATTACACCACAATTTGACATTAGGAAAGTGAAAAAGTGAAACTGGCCAAAACTAGGCGAAAAACAGAGTAATACTCGGTCAAACTGGCAATTTTTCCTCTATGTGCCGCGCCTAATTGGACCAACTTTTGGAGGCCTTCCCGGTGTCCAAAGTTTCTCCACTTATGTTTTTTGGAAAGGTCTTCCTGTCTACTTTCCAACCCAAGTGGAATTTTTCAATTTGGCCTTCATTTGCCCCGCCAAAGTCAAATCTCCCAAGACTGCTTCCTGTGTGTCAAAATAGGGGCAGTAAAGTCATATTTTGAGTGTTTTTGACCCTTTTGAGGGCTCAAAACCTGCCCAAACTCCTTTTCCATAGGCAGGAAAACATAATTTTCCATGCAAAATCCAAAAATGCTGAGTTTTTGTGGTTTGGAGCCTCCTAGCAAAAGCGAACGCCACGTGGCGCGGCGCATAGGGCAGAATTTCCTGTTTTTGTGCCAAAAAATTTCAAAAATGCAAAAAGTTCTCCAAATTTTTTGAAATTTGGGCTGATCCTTCTTTATCAATAGCTATGTTGAGCCAAGGAAGCCTCAGCCAATATCCGTAGTCGATCATGCTCCTTTCGCCTCTTTGAAGCCTTCCTCAATTTTGCCTTTAAACTCCTTATTCGCACCTTACAAACCTTGTTCCTCGCCATGTAATGAAAAGCCATGTGTCTCAGCAAGTTTTTCTCCTTGTTGGCCTTCTCCAAAAATCTCTCTAAGTGGATATTGACTCTCTCAAGCCAAGACTCCCAGTCGACATTGATCTCTTGCTCAAGTGAAGTGAACTCCACCTTGCTTCTTTGGGCAGCTTGGCGATTCTCCCAAAAGTTTTGTAACTCCATGATCACCTACTGATATTCAAGCTGCTTATTCCTTTGATCTAAGTATTTTATAATCCACTTAGCCCTTTCTAAGTTGAGGGACAAGGCCTTGATGTTTGTCTGCTGCTCTTGGATGATTTCTTTGAGATTTGTGTTTTGCGGGGCCACATCTGTATCATCATCCTCAATAAGAATAAAGTCTCGCTCACCTGAAGGCCCCTCATCTTGCATTGGCCTCTTGCCTTTGTCCTGAACCTGTGGTGCTGATAATGGAAGCGAGACCCCTTCCACCCTAGGTGGAGATAATACTCTCTTTGCTGCTGCGAATAACTACCTACTGCCCTTCTGATAAGTGATAAACACTGGATACTAGCGACCTGTGTCTCATGACCCTCATGCTGATAAGAAGGGCCACCTGTCTCATGCAAAGCCTCTGATGGTCCCCGAGGAGCTATGAAAAAACTCATGAGAGATGAAATCCTCCCAAGTGATACCTTGTAACCTAAGCTGATGGATGACCATAATTTTGATGAGAGCAAAATGGTAAATACTATTGAATCGTTGTTGAGGAGTTTTGTGCTGCACTAGAGTGGTCATCCTTTCGATATTTGGGCACATGAAGTAAGGGATGTTCATCATCCGTACCCAGGTAAAGTGCATCAGCAGCCTGATATGATAAGCATACAAACAGGAGAATAGACCTTCACAGCTAAAATACTTCATGATCAGTTTCATTAAAGGAGCATATTCATCTCTGAGGTACTGAAAAGGAAGCACTCTCTTGAGTTGTCTCAAAAAGCCAGGCTTGATATATGGTTCATAATGCTACCGGTCAATATGCTACCTCTTGTTCCATTGCTCTCCAATGTTGGCAATACCGGTTGCTAGTGAAATGGATTCTGGTGTTAATGTGAAAGTGACACTAGCTAGAGTGGCTTGACCATCATGTAAATGTAGCACAAATAAGTGGGCCAACTCATGATGAAAGTGAATTCTAGCAACCTTCTCACAAAATTCATAGCAGGACTGGTGTTGGAAACAAGATATGGCGAGTGGCCAAGCCTGTAACTCAGCAAGAGTGGTTGGTTCTTCTTGAATATGCTTGCCACCTCTATGAGGCCTCCTGGGTGCATGTACCTCTATTGGTGAATCACTGTGTGTCTCCTCTTCATACTCATATGAAGGATCAGATGCCATCTTTGCTAGTGGATAAACTATCTTGGAGATGACTTAAGGAGAAATAGGTGAGCTATGATGTTTGAATTTTACCACCAAGGGAAAATAGTGATATAGGGGACTGTAGGGGGAGGGAAAATGAAGGATTTTAGGGACTGTTTGGGCTAGAGTTTAGTTAAGAGAAATGGGGAATTAGGGAATGATTTAGGAATGTTTTGGTATGGGGTTAGGGTTTGGGAGTTTGTATTTGGGTTTAGGAAATGGGAATAGGGTTATGGAATTAGTGAATTTAGGGGTATGTGATTTTGGGGAATAGGGGAAACAAGGGAAATATAGAATAAGGGAGTTATGAGGTGAAGGGATACTTGGTAGCAAAACAATCAATACAAAACCCTGGCAGCAATCTCCTTTGAAAACTTTGAAGAGATAGGGTTTGTGTTCCTTTAAACAGTCATCATGCAACAAACACCATCAAACAACCATCAAATTTGGATGAAGAGCAATGAAAAAGGGTCAACCTACTTGGACAAGTGACAATCCACGTAAATTTTGGAGCAAGTATTTGAAATTTCGGCCTTGCTGGCTGTGTGCACCACGCATCCAACCCAATGTTCCGCGCCCAGTGTATGTGCCGCGCCTGTGCAATTTTGAACTGGAGTCTGAGGCCCAATGCGCTGCGCCTCCTGCCCAATGCGCCGCGCCTCTGCTTTTTGACAATTTTTTCTCCAACTTCGCCTTGTTTGCCTCAAAATGACTTTGCTTTCCTTCCACTTTGCAAATGAACTTTTCAAATGAAGAAATGGCTTATAAACAAAAAGCTTTTAAATTTTTTGCTCATAAAACCCATTTTTACAATGTTTTGACATGACTTTATTTTTTTAAACTCTGTTTTTATACTTTTTCACTTCTTTTTAGCTATGTGATGAACTAAATGACTTGTGCTTTATTTTTTTTGCAGGTGTTGGAGTTATGGGGGCTAGGGACAGTGACTAGGGTTGCAGGGTAAGTAATTTACATATGAAGGAAATAACATTACATGATTTTTGTACAATAAAACCAATAATACTCTATTTTTCCTCAAAACATAGTTTTGAGTAAAGACACATCTTTGAGCACTTGATGATGAATTTTATTGATGCTAGAACCTCCTCCTGTGCCTGCTGGTTGTTATTGGACATGTTAGAGTCGGTCTGGTCAGTCCTCCGTCAGAGATCGAAACTCTTTATGCATTTCATTTTTATGTGTCCTGCTCCATCCACCCAGTTGCATTCCGCTAGGGGCATGCCATAATCTGACGGAGAAGGTCATTCTCCCTCATGTCTGGCTCCTGTTGGCTCAGGTATTTTGTCAATAATCACCAAAGTCCATGACAGTCAAGGTCTGGTCCTTTAAAGGACAAAAGTCATTTTTGATGTTTAGGTCTAGGGATTCATCAATTTGGTCTTTAAACATATTCAATAAAGCCATGCAGGCTAGAGTGAGGCCCTTATACAGTTATGGTTCAGAGAGTTTCATCGTCATGTAGATAGACTTCGACTGTTCTGCAAAACTCTATTTCGAAGAAAAGTCAAAAAAGTGTCATTTGTGATAAAATTTAAAAAAAAAAAGTCATTAGTTGATTTTTTCAGGAGCAGGCATGGTTTCCATGGCCAAATGTCCTGTCATGCAATCCCTACAAAGAGTGCCGAAAATTTCATCATTTGAGCTAAAATTTCAAAGGGAAAGTGAAAATCAGTGTGTTTTAAAGTCAGTGAAAAAGTGTCAAATCACAACATTAGAAAAATGGGTTTTCGAGGAAGCAAAAATTTAACCCATCACCTCCAAAGATTTATATAGAAGTTTTCATCAAAACCAAAGTCATCGTGCTAATTCAAGCCTTAGAGAAACGTTGCAAAGGGTTTGAGTGTGCATCGTGCGTTTTTGAGTGAGTTGGAAGCAATTTCAAGGAGCGGGATGCATATACTCAGGGGCGCGGCGCACACCCTATCAGCCAAAGGCAGTGCTTCAAGCTCTTTGTTAGGTGCATTGATAGGAGCAATGTTTAAAGCTGTTGGAGTGGCCATCTTAAATTTTTTCTGTATTTTTATTTGGAGTGAAGATTAGTGGAACAACAGACTAAGGAAAATTTCTTCTGAGGAATTGTAAAGGCGCTGGAAAATGAGTTGAAATGAGGTAGTAGTCTTCACTGTCTGTAGCTTATGACAAAAGATGCAAATTTACTGGCTTCAAACAGGCTTCTCTTCTCTTTGATGAATTCACTGGGTTGATAAGCTTGCGAGGGAAAATACAGAGGGAATGGGGATTATTTAAGCCCAATGGGTGAAGTTTTTGCAGAGGATTTTGGCAAAAGGGGACAATGCATGGCCATATGAAACTTCTGCCGGCAACACGAACTTTAAAACAAATTTTAACGATGAATTTGCAAGTGGGTGTGGGTTCACAGGGTTTTCTTCGAACAGGGGGTTAATCATTAAATTTTAGGCAGCATTTAGGTGCATGAGTGCCTTTAGTTTGAGAGTTTGCAGAGTTTCAAGCAAGTAAAATGGAGAAAACGGCGAAAACAGGGGTAAACATGTGAAATTTGGGCAAATACCTGGTTTTTATGGCAACGAGGGTGTTGCGCTGGTGCAATGGTGAACAATGGAGTTGAAATTGCAGGCGGCAACGGCGTGATTGCTTGAATTTGAGCTTTGGTGGTAAAATGATATAAAACAACATGCGTAGCTCTCCAAACTTTGACCAATGACAATGAAAGAAAATGGTCATTTCGCGTGTTTTTATGAAATTTGGGACTTTCTGGTGCTTTTGGCGCTTTTTGAGATGACGTCAGCATGACGTCATTTGGTGGGTAGTGGGTACGGCACGATGACGTGGGTGCTGACTCGGATGATGACATGGCAGCGGCACAAGGCAGTGGTGGGCCGACGCGGACGTGACGTCACAGTGGCGTGGTGCTGATGTCAGGGGTCAGAGGGCCGTGTATGGTATTATCCCGCACCACCTTTGGCCCTGGGCGGTATTGGGGAGGGGGGCTCCGATCACGCTGGGAGAACAATGCATGGCGGGGGTACGACAGTAAAACCGCCCATCCCCCGGACGCTAAACTCCGGCAAATCGAGTTCAAAAAATACCGTCCACCATTGGATTTGCGGCATGGAACATCAGACGGTGGACGGGGCAAGTGGAGCAATGGACGGTTAGGTGCAGGACCCACCCGGACATAATATTTAAATGTAAGCGAGGGGAGGGTTGAAAACTTTGGTTAGTGAGGGTTAATGTGGTTATGTGCAGGGATATAGTTTAATGTTTGATTAAACAAAAAACTTAAATAATGAGCAGGGGGGTGGACAATGGTTATTAACTTAACCAAGGTTAAATTACTTCCATGGTTTAGGACGCGGAAGGGTTCATACTAGTCCCGGATGGACTTAATATATCCCGAAACTGTGTTATATAGCTATATTGCTATGGGGTGGGATATTAATAAATTTTTGGGGTTTTTATATATTTTTTTGTGAAATAGGGATGGGAGAATGTTTTTAGAGAGCTAAATAATAGAGTTAGAGGTTAGTATGACTTTGTGGAGTGAAACTGTAGGGGAAGATGCTAAGTTTCAAACTTATACATAGGAAATGAATGGAGTGTGGAGTGAAGATTTTTACACAAGAAATGTGGCTTCTTTTCTAAAGAAAACTTCAAAACTTGATTTAGTTTTTGACATAAATGCAGTGAAAGCAGGACTTGTTAGGAAGATCCCAAGGTCCTTGAGGGGATGTTAGTAAATGATCTTTGGGGGAATGAAGGGAAATTAGTCATGCTTCCAAAGCTTATGTAACCAAACAACTTCCTTGGTACTTGTGTCATTGATGAGGTGGGTGCTTCTTGTCAAGACAAATAATGATCACACACTTGCTTCTGCAACCTCAAACTGCCTACCCAGCCTAATACACCTAACATTTTTTCTTCTTTTGGATTGGGTGCACTTGAACTGGAAAACCCTAAATGTCTTCTTTTCTTTTGACTGCCCTCCTATCTAAATGTATCCTTATCTCAACCAAGGGCCCAGATTAAGTAGTTGGGCTCCTTAATTTCTCTACCTATCTACTCATCTGCCAAGCTTGAACTGTTTGGACACATATTCTTTCTCTATTCTACAACAGAAAATTTAAACATGGCATGGTCCAGATTGAACTGTTAGGCCATCTATCAAATGTAATAAGAAGCAATACCTCCGCATGGTGAATTTGCAAATAAGATAGCAGTGACATTTTGATTGGCCACTTTCTTGTTCTTTGGTTTGGGGTTTATTTTCACTATTTTTTCTGACCAATTGATTTTCTTGCCTTTCGATTATTCTTTTAAGGCATACCCTCTTTTCATTTTTTAATTTTCCTTGTCTGTATACAAAATATGGAACCTTTGCAGCATGCAAGGATGAACATATTTAGCACTTCCATAGTCAATCATGAAAAATGAAACCTATTGGTATAGGAACCTAATAGTGGTTCCACTTGGGGATGGATTTTCCTGGTGAAAAGCCAAGAACAGCAGGTCAGATGGCCTTATTCTTCAATTCTTGTTGTAGTCTGAAACTTTCTTGTTTGGAGACCATTAATATGAAACTTTGTAACCTGTATGCAGTGCTTTTTAAAGCTGATCTGTATGAAATTGCAACTCTGCTTCTTGCTGGTTTCTCTGAGTGTTAACTGTCATCTTTATACTTCCCAAGTTTTCCTTTTGATCACTTGTGGTAAATTCAAAATATACACCAAAAGGTGATGTAGTTCCTTGATTTTTCTTCAAAATTTGCTGCATTTGGTTCCTTATCTAACTGCTGTAAATGAAAATGCTGGAAATACAAATATTTATGTACAATATATAGCTGTGTTGTGTTCATAAAAGGGGATCAAAATAGTGTTTGAGCATTCTCCCATTGACTGGGCCTTCTTCAGTATTTGTGCCATCCAAACTCTTCAAAAAATAGGTGTTGTTACCTTGTACAACTTGAATAACAAAAGGGCCTCTCCAAAGAAAATCAAATTTCCCATGTTTCCCTTTTCTTCCCTCCTTGAGTCCCATTTCATCACTTTGTTTCCTATGAGAAAATCTTCAGCTTTTGTTCTTTTATCAAAGATCTTCTTGAGTTTATCTTGTAGTACCTGGGTTCTCTGGTATACTTCCTCCCTTGTTTGCTGCAAGTGAATAGTTTGATTGATCCTTCTGTGAATATCATTCGGTTCTGTTTGCATTTCTTGCAACAACTTGACCACAGGTATTCCTAAAGAGGAGGGGAAAACAGCCTCTAGACCATACACCAATTCATATGGACTTGTTCCAATGGACCTTTTTGTGGTCAATATGTTTGCCCATAGTGCATTGACAAGTTTTTTGTGCCAATTCTTTTTATTCTCTTCCAAGACTTTGTTTATGATGTTGATGAGGCTTTTGTTGGAGGATTCAGCTAGGCCATTACCTTGAGGGTAATAGGCTGTGGAATGACCTAGGGTAATATGGTATTTTTGACAAAAAATGATCATTATTTTGGACTTAAAGTCAACTGCATTGTCTATAATGATCTTTTCTAGACAACCAAATCTAGATAAGATATTGGTCTCTAGGAATTGTATGATGATTGAGTCATTGCCTTGCCTACAAGGGATGGCCTCTATCCACTTGGTAAAGTAATCTGTGGCTGTCAAAATCCATCTATGCTAGCTAGAAGATGAAGGGTGGATCTCCCCAATGAAGTCTAAACCCCATTGTTGAAATGGCTTTTCAGTTGAAATGGGCTTGAGGGGCAAGGGTAGCAGCTTTTTCTTGCCTGCAAAGATTTGGCATTTATGGCAAGACATTACAAATTTTTCACATCGGCAAATAGGGAGGGCCAATAAAACCCAGCCCTTAGGACTTTATCAGCTGTAGATTTCCAATACAAGTGTCCGCCACAATCTCCTGCATAAAATTCCTTGAGGACTTTGTCAGTTTCATCCAATGTTAGGCAATTAAGCAAAATAACTTCATGATTTTTCCAAAATAAAACATCATCTATGCTACAAAACTTTGAAGCTTTCATTTTCAAGAATCTCTTTTTGGTTCTAGATAACCCTGGAGGAGCTTGCAAGTTTAATAATACAAAACATATGTCAGCATACCAAGGTGATTGTAAGAAGGCTTGATTGATCTGTGGAGTCGCCATCTCCTATTCGTTATCCAGTTCATTGATGTCAAGGGCTTGGAAGTTGGTTTCAATCATTAATTTGGCTAACCCTTGTCCTTTTATAAGTTTTGTTGGCTTAATCTCAATGTCATATTCTAAAATGTTGGCTATCCATTTGCCCCTTTTACCTTCAATTCCTTCATGGGTAAGAATATCTTTAACCACTGCATTTGGAACATAGGCAATTATTTGAGAGTACAAGATATAAATTCTGAAATCCTTTATGGCCTTCACCAGGGCATATGCCTGCTTCTCCATGATTTGGTATTTGAGTGGGGCATCTCTAAGTGCTTTGCTGAAAAAAGCAATGGGTTTCTCACATCCTAAGTCATCTTTTTGTAATAGGATAGTAGCAATAGTATGCTCAGATGGAAAGGAAAAGATTATGAAATCTTTATCAAACCTGGGACTTGTAAGAACAGGTGTTCTTGTCAAAGCTATTTTGATTTCCTCAAAGGCCTTCTTGGCTTCTATTGTCCATTTGACTTTAGAATCTTTCTTCAGCATATTATTCAACAGTCTAATCAGTTCGGCCAGATTGGGGATGAACCTTCTGAGGAAATTGATCTTGCCCAAAAAAGCTTGTATTTCTTTGATGTTTCTTGGGTGAGGCACTTGGAGGATAGCCTGAATTATGTCCGGGTCAATTCTTATACCATCTTTTGAAATTATGTGACCTAGGAGTTTGCCCTCTTCTAGGCCAAACAGTGATTTCTTTGGGTTCAATGATATGCCATATTTTCTGCAAATTAAGAACACTTGTCTGAGATGTTTTAAATGTTCTTGTTCTGATTTTGAGAAAGCAGTAAGATCATCAAGGTATATAAATAAGAAATCATGGATCTCCTTAGCAAAGGCTATGTCCATTGCTCTCTGAAATGTGGCTCCTGCATTTTTGAGACCAAAAGGCATTTTGATATATTTAAAGGTTCCCCAAGGTGTTGTAAAGGCAGTTTTGTCTTGGTCATCCGGGTGAACTAAGATCTGATTGAATCCTGAAAAGCCATCTAACAATGAAATCCTAGAAGCTCCCACTACCCTTTGTAGGATATGATCCATTTTTGGTAAGGGGTAGTGGTCTTTGAGAGAGACTTTATTCAAATTTCTTAGGTCAACACAAAGCCTTATCTCTCCGGTTTTCTTTCTAGTGGGTACTAGGTTTGAAATCCACTCTGAGAATCTGATAGGTGCAATGATTTTGGCTTCAAACATTTGTTTAACTTCTTTTTCAATCATGGGAAGGAGGACAGGATTCACCCTTCTAAGCTTTGTTTAAAAGGTTTCTGATTTTCTTTCAAGGATATAGTATGTTGGATGACTGAAGTATCATAGGACTTGAGGTCCTCATAGCTCCAGGCAAAGACATCTTGGAACTCTTTAAACAAGTCAATCTATTTTAACTTCTGATCAGCAGGCAATGGTTTGGAGAGTTTTATCATTTTTGGATTTTCTGTGGTCCCAATATTACAATCTTCAATCTCTGCATTTAATGGTTGCATTTTTGGCTTTCTTGGAATGTCATTTGAATCAAATATATCTTCTAAAGGAGTTAGGCCTATGGGTAGGACATTGTCCTTCAGCTCAATTACTTCAGATTCTTCCTCAATGATTTCATCAAAATCTGTTTGATTTAGCTTTTGTAAGTTAGTACAGTCAAAGGTTGGTGGATGCAAAATCAGGTTTGTTGTTTCAGCTGATATACTTTGCTCAATTCAGTCTGTTTGTTGTTGGTCCTCAATGGTGCTTGTGTCAATGTTTATACTTGAGAATTCTCCTTCAAAGTTAGGAAGTTATTTATTTGTGTATCATTTTCAAACACCTACCAGTTTTTAACATTATCTGGGACAGCAGGTCTGTGTTTGATTTCAGTAGTGAAGTGGTAGTTGGGCTCAAATGGAAGCTTGCAAGTGCTGGCAAAAGTTTCCAAACTATGTGCATGTAAGTTATGACTTCTTGGAATTTTAGTGAGCTGAAATTCTAAGAAGCTATTAAGTAATTCAGTTGCTGCTCCTCTGTAAGACCTTAGCCTGATATCGTTTGTAAAAAGATTTTCCCTTTATCTGTTGTATAATCAAATCTGAATCCCCTAGAATGGAGACCTTAGGTGCCCCTAGACTTCTAATTAGTTTGAGACCTAATAGCAGGGCTTCATATTCGGCTATGTTGTTTGTACATCTAAAATTTAGCTTATATGCATGACCTTGAGCATGGTCATTTTGCATGTGGTGTATCCAAATCCCTGCCCCTACTCCTAATTTATTCACTGACCCATCAAACTCTTAGTACCATAAGATTTCTTGGTCATGAATAGCCTTAATAGGTTTGGAATCTTGTTCAGTGGGAAGGTTTCGCTTTTGTAACTCATATGATATGTCATTTTGCTTAGTTGTATCAATCACATCAAAAAAAAATTGATCTAGGGCACTAGATTGTTCATTCATGCTTTCTGTTTGTGTTGTTTCTAAGAGTTTGGCCTCAGCTTTGGGATACATGTCAGCATTGTATAAGATAAATGAATCCATGTCAGAGTGAATGGAGTAAATTGGGAAGTTTTGGGGCTTTTCTTGACTGCTAACCACATATTTCATCAATGTTTCCCCGTACAATCTCTTTGGCTAGCCAAAAACTGAAATTGTGGCATAGGACATGTCCAGCTGCAAATAACCTTGGAGTTTTGCACCCCAGGATCAGGACAAAAGCATACCATCAAGATAGCTACCACCACATCCATCAAGATAGCCTTAGCTGGATATTGAACTAAAGATACACAAAGGTCTTTGATTAGGCCTAGGCATCTGACCTGGCTAGAATCAAATGAGAACAGGTCTTTGTAGGGTCTTGTGATGTCTAGGTCTAGCTTTTCCATCACTGACTTGGGCATTAGATTATGGGAAGCACCTGAGTCAAACATGGCATTATGCAACACTTTTTCATGAATGTTTAAGCTCACATAGAATGGAGGAACCCCTCCATCTACTGATTTATCATTGACTTTCGAACCGAAAATCAGTTCTAGTTGGTCATCCAAAACATTTACTGCATCCCTATTCTCTGATATTTGCAGTGACCTATTGATTTGTTGTCTGTAAACTTCATGTTTGGCCAATTCAGATAGAGGAATGGCTATTTTCAGCTTGCCAATTTCTGTTTCTAAGTTAAAAGGTTTCTCTATCTGAATCTTTATATTTTGGGTAGCAAGCTTTTCTTTTTCAGCTGAGTTTTTATTGACCTTCTCTTGATTATGTATGCTGTTATAAGGTGCATCTGATTTGAAATTATTTTCTAGAATGTTATTCAAATATTCTGTTGGAGAATGGGATGTGAATGAATGGTTTCTTGAAGGCTGTAAGTCTGATACGTCTTCCACAGTAACTTCCTTTGGGTGTGTTTTATCAGAGGATTCTGTTGGGACAACTTTATCCCTTGATTTCTTAGGTTGTTTAGTATCTTTCAGCTTGGTAGTTTCAGGCACATCTATGGTTCTGCTTCTCAATTTGTACTGTTTATGAACCTCAGAGACTGCTGCATCATAGCCTTCTCTAAAATCAAATGACTCTCCAGATTTGGTTTGAAATTGGTTGAATTTGTGGGCCTCTTGGTCATCTTGGGTTAGAAAAATTTGTTGTTCGCTATCTAAGCCCATTAAGTTGATGTGAGGGTCCTCTGTGGGTTCACTAGAGGTTGAGGCCTCTACATAATTCTCTTGAAATGGGGGTCTAATGTTCTGATTAGGGCAACTCTTCCAGTAGTAGGGTTTTGGCCTTTTCTAAAGTTTGGGGTTCTTGTTGAGTTACTTGGTTTCCCTTCCCAGGATGACTTTCTTTCAATGATCTCTACCCTGTCTCCCAATCTATCCATTCCTTTGATGATGGAATATAATTTCTGTTCGAATGCTGAAGGTTTTTCTTTGAATGTTGTTCTTCTTTCAGTTCTAGCCCGGTTTCGTTTGGCAATCGAGTTTGCTTCTACACTAACAACTACATTCTGTATGTCTGCTAGGCTCAATGGGGCTCTTTCCCTCAGCTAATATGCCATATCTGAATCAAATCCATCAGGGAATTTGATCAAGGCCAAGTCAGGTGGAGGTCTAAGGTTTTGTGGGATGGAATTGTATACATTGTTAAATCTAGCACAATAGTCTTAGACAGTTTCTTGTGGACCCCTTTTTATATTGTCATATTCAGTTTAAATATGTAAAGGGTCTTTCTTCTTTTCCCATCTGTTTAAGAAGACTTGATATAGGGCCTCAGGATTGGCTATAGAGTTTGCAGCAAGTGACCTAAACCAGGTCCTTACATCACCATTTAGGCTTTGAACAAAGATCTTCATCCTCACATCATCATCATCAATTTCATAGTTTTCAAAATAGTTCTGCATCTTCTTAGTGTGTTGCTGGGCTGTATGGGAGCCAGTACCATCAAAATAAGTGATCTTACTTTGATAATCCTAAGGCATAGCCCCTGGATTTGCTGGTAGCTGTAAAGGAGCATAACGATTTACCATATTTACAGGGATAATTGGGACAACAGGAAGAAATGAGACAGCTGGAAAAGCAGGGATGATGGTAGATATATGTGTAGTAGATGGAGGAGTAGAGAATGTTCTTTGAGAAGTGGATGAAGAACTAGGAGAAGTAGGAGTAATGTGAGGACGAACTGAAGCTTTAGCAAGGGTTGTAATATAGCTTTGCTGAACTACTTCAGGACTTGAATCAGCAAAATCTTCTTGTTTCTCTTGCTTCCTAAGGATCTTAGGGATTAAATTGGGATTTTCAAAAAATAGCTGGAGGATCTAGGTCAGGGTGTGACCTGGTGTAACGAATCTTCTTCTTTGGAGCCAACTTCTAGATTTGATTTTCTTATTTTTCTGGGAATGTTTTATAATCACAACTTTAAACAATGTTTCACAGGAAATTATTTTGAAAAAAAAAAGGAGGCTTTGGGCTTTCCTTTGAATATTTGAACCAAAGATTCTGGTTAGTCCCCAGTGGAGTCGCCAATGATGTTATCACTCAGGTTGTTCCCTACCTCCTGTAGGGAATACGGCCGAGGTAACCACTAACCAATCTTTTAGCTGCAAGTCCTAGCCTACCTACAACCAGAGAGGGCTCTCTCTTTGAAATTTAGCTTTGTTTTGGAGTTTTTTAGGCTAGTTATGATGAGCAGGGTTTGGTTTTAAGTTTTTTGGATGGTGATTTCAGATAGAGCTCGGGTGCAAGTATAAAACAGTTTTTTCCATTGGGCAATGGAGTCACTGAAAGTGTAATCGTTGAAAGTGTTTCTTGGTGAAATGGTAGTGCTACAGAGCAGGATAGGAAACCTAGGAACAATTTTCAAATCTGGAAATGATGGAATGAAGTTAGGGAATGAAAGGCAATCAAGAATATTTCATTATATTGGCAGAGGGAAAGTGTATGAATATTATGTAGGAGCAATTAAGGATTCCTAAACAGTATTCAAAATGAGAGAATTAGTTCAAACATGAGAAGTTAAGAATTCATATTTATGACTAATCCTGAAGAAAACATAATTAATAGCAGAGATTGAACATAGGGTGCATTTAAACAAATCCTATGCTATTCTTCTTCTTTGTTATCAAGATTATGAAACATATATGAGATTTACGAATATAGAGAACATAAAACATAGTTTAGAATAACTAATTGTTCCATAGAATGACACAGGAATTCTGTAACAGGTCCCAGAACATCCAATCCACCTTCAGATGATTCAGACACAGTGAACTTCAACAGCAATTTGTATTAATACAGTCTGATATTTTACAGCGCAGTCCAGAAAGAAAATCACCAACCCCTAATACATTCTATGGGGAGGTATATATACAAAAATGAGATACAAAATATCTAGTTGATGAGTCTTCACGCAATAAATTTCATCACCAACTCTTTAAAGGAAGTAGATGAAAGAAATAAATGTTGTAGTAATTGTTGGTATGCTAGCTATCTATTTTGTCAGAGAAATTTGACTTTTGGGACCAACTGAGTCGGCTGAGGTTGCGCCTTTAATTTGCCATTTTATGGGCTTGTTGTCCTGGTGCTTTGCTGAGTCACTTCTCTGACTTCCATCTACCTGTTGCCTTTATGTTTTGTTCGGTGCCTGCGTACTCAACTTTGATGACCTGTAGCTGACCAAAATATGAGGCTGAAAAAATAGGAAAAAGACCGAAATTACTTGGGCAAAATTTCCAGCATTGCTTGCCACGAACCCTCAAGAGGTAGCTGATGTCTTCTTATCTTTATGAGTGTTTCATCAGCCTCTGTGTATCTATACAAATTGGGTGGGACCTCAAATAGATGATTGATTTCATGCTCAATGTAAAACAGGTTTTCCAATTTGTCATAAAGAGATTGTCCAGAGGGAGGTCCTACTTCTTCTGAGGAACTTGAAGATGCTGTAATTTGATTTGCAACATAGTTATTGATTCTGGTAGTATATTGTTCACAGGACAGTAATTTTCCAACACTAGTCAATAGGCTGGGTAATCCTCTGGTCTGCAATGCTGTCATCTTTATCTTGAAGTCATTTATTTCTGCCTGCATTTCCTGACATTTCTCTCTAGAGTCTACACAAAATTTCTCAAGGTCAGCACCTTTTTTGCTATCAGAATTGTATCTGTCCTACTATTGATGTCTAATGCTGCCAACTCTTCTTTGGTATGAGTGTTCAGGAAATGAATCATTTTATTGGCTTGCTCGGGCATATTTCCCAATGCTGCTCTAGCCCTCTGAGTCTCAAATTGAGCTAGGCCTATCAACTCTATTTTCTCATGTATGGCCTGAATTGATCGCCATTGGTCAGTGATTTCTTGGCGAATCTTGGCCCACAGAATCTTTTTGATTTCAGCTAGTGTCTTGTCTAAGGTAAGCTCTTTTTCTAAGGCCTTTATTTTGCTATCCAAGGCTTTTATTTCTCTTTATTTCTCAACCATTTTCATCTTGGACTTGTCATAGCTTGCCTCCAGTTTGGCCAACTTTTCTTTGGCCTCTTTCACCTCTGTGACCTGAACTTCTAGTTCTTTGACCACTTTCATCATCTCTTCCATACTCATGCTAGATCTGGTCCTGTTGTTGTTGTTGTTGCTGCTGCTGTAGCATCTGTAGTTGATGTAGTCATTGTGGATGTTGAAATGACAGGAGGGGTTGTTGCTGCTTGTGTGGGAGGAACAGTGACAATAGTTGGGGTTGTATGAGGGGGCTAGGAGGTCGACTCTCCCTGCTTGCCTTGCAATTCTCTCTCCAACTCTTCCTCCATTTGTATTATTCTTTGATTCATCCTCATGAGCAGATCCATGGTATCATCAACTTCTTTTTCTTGCACAAGTTTTGCAGTTTGAGGGTGGATAGTTGCAGGCAGCTTTGCTTATTTTCTGAGTGCAACAATATCATCTTCTTTCTTCTTCATAAGGGCCTTGATGCCCTTGGGATCCTTAGGATCATGCCCTAGATCCACAATAATTTCCTCCAATGTTTTTATTTGGTTATCTTTGGCTAAGGAAGACATTCTCTCCAAATCCAATTGAGTATTTGTATTTTTCAATGATTCCTTTAGTTGATGTGCCAGCATAGCCTTGTCTGCTAGAGTGGCATAGACCATTTCACCTGTTTGCTTATGTAACTCTATTTGGTCCATTGGGTGTATGTCCTTGGAGAGGAATTCCAGGTTTGTCTTTATGTAATCTGCAGCTGTTTTGGGATGTGGAAATTTAGGCTTAAAATGAGTTAGAATCATCTTTTCCTCCTTGATGTCATACACTGCCATCAATCTTTGCTGTTTGAAGGGTGTTGCTTTCAGGAATTGATCATACAGATGTATTATTAATAGCTCATTCTGGGCCTTGATTTCCATGAAAGTTCCTTTAATGCCGGATGGTTGTTTGCTTTGCTGTCTAGAGGAAGACACCTTTGTACTATGTTGCCTACCTTGCTCCTGCTGGAATGAGCTGGTAGCTGTTTGCTGGCTTGTTTCTTTCTCCCTCCTTGGGTTCTCTATGATTTCTTCACTAATCTCTTCCTCAAAATGAGGATCAATTCTTTGCCTCTTGGCTTCAGGTTGCTGTGCTGACCCACTTGGAGGTGTGGTCTCTTCTCTATCCCATTTCTTACCTCTTTCCTCATTAAGAGGAGTCTGTAAGGCTAGAATCTGTGATGCCTCAGCCTGCTGTGGAGGGGCTTGCCCTTGACTCTGCTCCTTAGAGGTGGTAGGCTGTTCTGTAACTATTTCTTGCTCGGCATCCATCACTTCTTTTCCTTTTGATGTACTTGTTGTTGATGTAGATGTTTCTTGGGAAGCTTGTGAAGCTGCAGCAGTGGATGTGCCCTCTCCAACTTGCTGTGGCAGTTTGAATGTTACCTGCTGAAAAGAATCCAAGTCCAGAGTTTTTTCCAAATTTTTGACATTTTGCCCCATTATTTCTTCTTGAGTGAGTTCTTCAATTAATGTGCCTTGTACCCACTCATCTTGATTAGAAAATTGCTCAATCTGTGGGACTTTACAATGTTCATATGATGTCAGCCTATATTTTATTTTTCTGGCACTGATAAAGCCATCGGGGTCATAAGGGACCCACCAGAAAATTCTTTTTAGTTTGAGTTTATGCCCCAGTATTTGATCAGCATCTTGCCAACCTTCTTTCTTGTTCATAATAAAGGGGCCTAGATGGTCTTTGAATTTCAGGCGAGCTTTCTTCTTGGCACCATGAAAATGAGTGAGATCTGAATTGATGAGTTACTTATAATATTCCAAGGCAAACAATCTCATGGGTACATATCTTGGGAGCCTGTAGGGACAGAGCTCACAACCATAGATCTAATGACAGTGTGATTTTGGTAGAGATACCAATCACCTGTTTTGTAGTTCTTGGACAACTGCAATATCTTCTACATGTCATATGATAATCTAGGAGGAGGAGTTCTTTTCAAGAGACAGGAGACTGGGTAAACAAATTGGTCAATGAACTCACAGTAAGAGTAGGGAGAGTTTTGGACCTGATGGAAGACTGATGACCAAAAGATAATAGACCTTCTTTCACCCTTTGCATCCAACTTCTTGATGGGACATTGGAAGCAATCTGACTGATAATACATGAACAAATGATAGATATATGTTGAGTATTTGAAGACGCCCTCCCTATCCAGCTTTACTAGTTGGTCATGGATTTTATTTGCAATGAACTTGGCATAGTTGTACTTGATAGCAGGGGGTTGTCCTAGGATGTATGCAGACAATAGGACCAACACTGTTTCATTAATGTGCTCACTTGTTTTGAAACCTAGCACAGAGGATATCATATCTAGAAGCAGTTTGCCTACTTCATTGAAATTGACATATAAGAAAAGAGGTGGCTCTGTAGGCTGGTGGTCTGCTCTCATGAATGTCTTGGCAATTCTGGCAATCTCAGAGCTGGAGAGTTTGGGGCCTTCATCCAGCAGGTATTTCATAGAAAAAGGGACCAAAAGCTGATTCTACTTGAAATTTAGCATTTGGTTAATGGAATCAGGAGTAATATGGAAGAGTATGCTCCCAGATGGAGACTTCACAGCTCTTTGAGTTGGGTCATAGTTCTCAGAACAGAGGTGAATTATCTCAAGGAAAATATTTACAGAGGGCAAGAAGTAGATGGGCAAATTTAATTCCCAAATGCCATACATGTCACTATTGCTCATAAAACTATTTCTCAGCTGACAGAAGGTCTGCAAGTGGTTTCTGTCTCCAACCAAATCCTGAATGAGGTAATCCCTATCGGCCAAAGGCAGTGCTTCAAGCTCTTTGTTAGGTGAATTGATAGGAGCAATGTTTAAAGCTGTTGGAGTGGCCATCTTAAAGTTTTTCTATGTTTGTATTTGGAGTGAAGATTAGTGGAACAACAGACTAAGGAAAATTTCTTCTAAGGATTTGTAAAGGAGTTGGAAAATGAGTTGAAATGAGGCAGTAGTCTTCACTGTCTGTAGCTTATGACAAAAGATGCAAATTTATTGGCTTTACACAGGCTTCTCTTCTCTTTGATGCATTCACTGGGTTGATAAGATTGCAAAGGAAAATACAGAGGGAATGGGGATTATTTAAGCCCAATGGGTGAATTTTTTGCAGAGGATTTTGGCAAAAGGGGACAATGCACGGCCGTATGAAACTTCTGCCGGCAACATGAACTTCAAAACAATTTTTAACGGTGAATTTGCAAGTGGGCGCGGGTTCACAGGGTTTTCTTCGAACAGGGGGTTAATCAGTAAATTTTAGGCAACATGTAGGTGCATGAGTGCCTTTAGTTTGGGAGTTTGTAGAGTTTCAAGCAAGTAAAATGGAGAAAACGGTGAAAACAGGGGTAAACAGGTGAAATTTGGGCAAATCCCTGGTTTTTATAGCGACGAGGGTGTTGATTTGGTGCAATGGTGAATGATTGAATTTGAGCTTTGGTGGTAAAATGACATAAAACAGCGTGCATATCTCTCCAAACTTTGACCAATGACAATGAAAGAAAACGATCATTTTGCGTGTTTTTATGAAATTTGGGACTTTTTGGCGCTTTTGGCACTTTTTGAGATGACGTCATTTGGCGGGTACGACGCGATGACGTGGGTGCTGACTCGAAAGATGACGTGGCAGCGGCAGGCCGACACGGACATGACGTCGCGGTGATGTGGTGCTGACATCAGGGGTCAGAGGGCGGTTTATGGGCCCTGGGCGGTATTGGGGAGGGGGGCTTCGATCACGCCGGGAGAACGACGCATGGTGGGGGTACGGTAATAAAACCGCCCATCCCCCGGACGCTAAACTCTGGCAAATCGGGTTCAAAAAAGACCGTCCACCATTGGATTTGCGCCATGGAACATCAGACTGTGGACGGGGCAAGTGGAGCAACAGACGATTAGGTGCAGGACCCACCCGGACATAATATTTAAATGTAAGCGGGGGGAGGGTTGAAAACTTTGGTTAGTGAGGGTTAATATGGTTATGTGCAGGGATATAGTTTAATGTTTGATTAAACAAAAAACTTAAATAATGAGCGTGGGGGTGGACAATGGTTATTAACTTAACCAAGGTTAAATTACTTCCATGGTTTAGGACGCGGAAGGGTTCATACTAGTTCCGGATGGACTTAATATATCCCGAAACTGTGTTATATAGCTATATTGCTATGGGGTGGGATATTAATAAATTTTTGGGGTTTTTATATATTTTTTTGTGAAATAGGGATGGGAGAATGTTTTTAGAGAGCTAAATAATAGAGTTAGAGGTTAGTATGACTTTGTGGAGTGAAACTGTAGGGGAAGATGCTAAGTTTATGAAGTGAAACTTAGACATAGGAAATGAATGGAGTGTGGAGTGAAGATTTTTACACAAGAAATGTGGCTTCTTTTCTTAAGAAAACTTCAAAACTTGATTTAGTTTTTGGCATAAATGCAGTGAAAGCAGGACTTGTTAGGGAGATCCCAAGGTCCTTGAGGGGATGTTAGTAAATGATCTTTGGGGGAATGGAGGGAAATTAGTCATGCTTCCAAAGCTTATGTAGCCAAACAACTTCCTTGGTACTTGTGTCATTGATGAGGTGGGTGCTTCTTGTCAAGACAAATAATGATCACACGCTTCTGCAACCTCAAACTGCCTACCCAGCCTAATACACCTAACATTTTTTCTTCTTTTGGATTGGGTGCACTTGAACTGGCAAACCCTAAATGTCTTCTTTTCTTTTGACTACCCTCCTATCTAAATATATCCTTATCTCAACCAAGGGCCCAGATTAAGTAGTTGGGCTCCTTAATTTCTCTACCTATCTACTCATCTGCCAAGCTTGAACTGTTCGGATAGATATTCTTTCTCTATTCTACAATAGCAAATTTAAACATGGCATGGTCCAGATTGAACTGTTGGGCCATCCATCCAATGTAATAAGTAGCAGTGCCTCTGCATGGTGAATTTGCAAATAAGATAGCAGCAACATTTTGATTGGCCACTTTCTTGGTGTTTGGTTTGGGGTTTATTTTCACTATTTTTTCTGACTAATTGATTTTCTTGCCTTTTGATTATTCTTTTAAGGCATACCCTCTTTTCATTTTTTAATTTTCCTTGTCTGTATACAAAATATGGAACCTTTGTAGCATGCAAGGATGAACATATTTAGCACTTCCATAGTCAATCATGAAAAATGAAACCTATTGGTATAGGAACCTAACACTAATATTTTTTCTAGATTAACAATCACATCAGCATTAAAGTAAATTGCTGATAGAACATAAATATAAATCGTAGTGTTATGAAACCAACTTACAAAAAGATAGAAAATATAGATGAATGCCTTAGAAATAAGCGTCTTCGAGGGGGCAACCTCCTTTATATTACACAAATGAACAATTCTTGGATGACACAAATGACAAGACCTCCTTTCTATATAGAGGAGTCTAAGGGGTCATAATATAATCAAAGCCGATATAGCAATAATAATGTAAGGACATAATAATAACAATAGTGGGCTTCTATGGGGCACAATAGTAACAATATGGGGACTACATGGATACAACAATATAATAAGGGGGTTATACTAATAACAATAAGGGGTTACACTAGTAGTATAAGGGCCTAACATGCCCCTCTCCTTCAAAAAGTGTTTTCCTCAACGCTTGAGTAGTTCTTAATGCTTTTGTATAAAATTCTTGTCTCCCCATGTGGAATCTTCAGTGGGTAAGTTCTTCCACTTGATGAGATACTCTGAAATTGATTGATTTCATAGTTGTCGGGTTCTTTTTTTTTGTGACTGCTCCAAGTTCCAATATGATTTTTCCTCCCTCTTCAAGTTTTGGCAATATTGTTTGAATTGGGATCTTCTGCAACTTTTGAATGAGTGGCCATACTTCTTCATCCTTATTCATCCCTTACTTCATTTATCCAATCTGGTTGGATAATAGAAATAGTACAAAACAATGCTTCCACATCCTCATCCTTTCTTGAGAGTGCATTTGCAACAAAATGTTGCTTCCCTTTTCTATAGATGATGTCAAAGTCATAACCCAACATATTTGTGACCCATTTTTTCAGTTCTTCTAAAGATACTAGTTGTTCTAAAAAGTATTTAAGACTATCATGATCCATTTTTACCTTGAAGTGTCTTCCCATTCGGTAAGGTCGCCATTTCTTAAGTGCATGTAGTATTGCCAACATTTCCTTCTCATAAATAGCTTT
>APFE031597991.1:10455-27438 GCA_000404065.3 Pinus taeda
AGCTCTGCTCTATTAGAGGTTGCCCCCTCGAAGAGGCAAGTGAACATTACTCTCTGAATAATAAAATCATTGCTATTATGTGTTCTGGGTATCTTTTCTTTGCATATTCTGTGTTCTGGGTATCTTTTCTTTGCATATTCTGTGTTTTGGGTATCTTTTCTTCGCATATTTTGTATTTGGGTATCATTTGCAGGTTAAGAGCATAACACCTTGGCCTACCAAAGAGTTGGAATAGCTACCAGGACTCTGTGAATGGAAGGGAGAAACTACCAAATTGGAAACGACTATCGTCAGATCTTATGCAGGAGGAGATCAGGAGGAGCACACGAGATGGTTCTTCATCCAAGAATGATGATGAAGAAAATCTTGTCTTAGTAAGTAAGGCAAGGAAAGGGAAGGGGAAGGCTTCCCATTCCAAATCAAATTCTTCTCATGGAGGGAAGAAGGTTGACAAGTCTAAAGCGAGATGCTTTAATTGTCACGAGATGGGACATTATGCGACTAATTGCCCATCAAAGAAGTCCAAGAAGGGATTCTCGGAAGGATCGAAAGGTGAGGCATTAGCCTCTCAGTTTGAAATGGACTTTACCCTCATCGCATGCATGGTGTCATCGATGACGGGTTGTGTTTGGTATCTTGACAGTGGAGCCTCATTCCACATGATCGATGATAAAAGTTTATTCAGTGCCTTGGAGGAGAAATACCTCAAGATGTGCATAAATATGGGTGACGACGGAAGGTATAGTGTTTCAGGAGTGGGCACGGTTGCTTTTCAGAGGGAGCATGGAGCTCCTCTCATCTTGACAGATGTGATGTATGTGCCTAGACTGAAGAAGAACTTGGTATCGGTCATGACGTTGGAGGACAAAGGCTACTATGTTGTCTTTAGTAAAGGAAAGGCATTCCTAAGACACATAGTCATGGGTCAGACCAAGAGGATAAGGATTCCGGTGAATAATCTCTATAAAATAGAGGTAGATGATTGTGAAACATTGAGTACGAAAGAAGAATTGGTGCAAAGCCAAGACATTAGTGAGTTGTGGCACAGGCGGTTGGACCATTTTCATCATGGGGATATGAAGATAATGTAGCAGATATTTACAGGACTTCCCAAAGGTAAACTTGAGCAAGTTGACACATGCAAAGGTTGTACCTTGGGAAAGTACACCAAGTCTTCCTTTCGTGCTCGAGACAGTCAAGCAAAGGCTATCTTAGAGTGAGTTCATACTGATGTGTGTGGACGATTCTCGACGAAATCCACGGCGAAGCAAAGGTATTATGTGATTTTCATTGATGATTATTCTCGTAAACGCTGGATTTATTTCATGCAAAAGAAGGACCAAACCTTCACAAAGTTTTGTGAGTTCAAAGCTTTGGTCGAGAAAGAGTCAAGGAAGAAGTTCAAGGCCTTGAGAAGCGACAACGGTGGAGAATATGTCTCTCAAGAGTTTAAAGACTTCTGTGCAGCGAAAGGAACTAAACAAGAGTTGACTGCACTTCATAACCCACAGCAGAATGGGGTGGCCGAGAGGAAGAACAAAACTATTGTAGGGGAAGCACAGACAATGTTGCGTGACCAAGGCCTACCACTTCACTTGTGGGCTGAGGCATGCAACACAGCGGTCTATTTGCAGAATAGAAGCCCACATCGCATACTTGGGATGAAGACACCAGAGGAATCTTTCTCTGGTAAGAGACGAGATGTGGGTCACTTCAGAATCTTTGGCTCATCAGTATATTGCCATGTGATAAAGGATGCACGGAAGAAGCTTGAGCCGACAAAAAAGTTGGGGATACTTGTGGGGTACACTGATACACCTCATAACTATCAAGTGTGCTTGCCTACCAGTCGGAGGACAGTGGTTCGCAGAGATCTCAAGTTTGATGAGCAGAAGGCCATGCGAGTTTCCCTTGAGAGGGAGCTCCAACTATAGGTTGTGGAGGAACTGTTGGTTCCTAAGGAGGAGGAGCCTCAGACTGATGTGGAGCAGCCGTATGCAGAGGTTCTAGGAGTGGAGACATCCACTCAAGCAGAGTCTTCCAGAGATGGACGGAAGCGCACAAGAGAAAATGACAGATTGTTGGAGGATGCGAGAGAGAATGTGGGAGCACCATCTTCTCAGCGCAGACAGAGGAGATCACCTGAGAGGTACACTAGATACATGGCCCTTGCCGGGGAATGTGTTGAGACCGAGCCATCTTCCTTTGAGGAAGCAGTGCAGCAACCGATTTGAGTTGATGCTATGGTGGAGGAGTATGACTCCATAGTTCGTAACAGTGTTTGGGACATGGTTCCAAGACCGGAGGACAAGTCAGTTGTGAGTTCCCGTTGGCTTTACAAGGTAACGCAAGCTGTTGATGATGGGAGGATCATGTTGCTGCAGTATATTTCAATAGAGGAGCAAGATGCTGACATTTTGACAAAGGCATTGTCAAAGCGTAAATTCAAATTCCATAGAGATAGGATCGGGGTGGCAGATAATTCCTTTCTTGTTGAGAGGGAGTGTTGAAATGTGGCAACAAGAATATTCCAATTTAATTTGTCCTTGAATTAAATTGCGAATTAAAATCCAATTTAGTCTTAACAGCTACTTGGACATAATTAATTAAGTTATTTTTACTTAACTAGTTGGAGAAATTCAAGTTAGAAGTCTTTTCGAAGTCATGCAAGAGTTATCCCTTAAATTAAGGAGATAAGATTGAGTTATATTTGAATTGTGATTAGATAACTCAGTTTACTGAGTTAAGTCTAGTTAAATTAGTTCCAAACTGTTTGAGGAACTAATGGTGAGTTAACAATTAGTTGGTGCTTGCATGCACTCAACTAGTGTACTCCAGTTAACTGAAGATTCCCTCATCAGAAACTCATGCATGTCTATTATGAGAAAGACCCAGTTGAGATTAAAGTCAAGGATAATGTACTATCAGTTTCATATGTTTTCTTATAAAGAAAACTCGTGCATGCAGTTAAGGTATCATTCCTTGAGGGTTTCGCAGTTCTGACAGTGTGTGAGATCAGGTGATCATCCACTTGGTAGATGAGTTTTCCACTTGGTTGAAGGAGAATCATCCCATAGGAACAATGCAAGGAAATAGGAGCTTGGAGGGTAGAGAGGAAGGCTGGTGAGAAGCCAATATTGCCTGTGAGCATCTGTGAGGATTGTACTAAGAGTTGGCTAGCTGTGAGAGCTAAGGCTTTGCATAATTCCTATGTATTTCCACCTTGTATGATAATACAGATAGTGGGGTTTTTAGCTAAGGCTTTCCCCAAAGTATTTTCATGTGTATTGTGCATTGATTCTTCTTCTTCTGGTTATATTGTTCAGCTCGATCTTTAAGCTTCTGCAAATTGATAGTAGAAGTAGGTTATAGTATTCTGCTTTGATTTATATTGCATTATTGGGTTAACCTACATACATATATTTTCTATACCACACTCATTACCTTGATGATCCACGACAGGTTCAACATCAGGACCTATTTAATGACTTTGGGTGGCATTCGAGAGAATTCTCTCGATGATATCATGGTGAGTTATAATATGGGCTGGCAAAAGAATATCATTCTCATCCTTCCCTCCCATATTTGGGTGCATATCCAGTTACTATAGAGGCAGTTTGTGGAGTTCAAGCAGATTTAGTTATTGTGCCAGTGAATACGCCAACTTTAGAGAAAAATACTACAAAGCCCATTCGATAAACAGTTCCACCAACATCATAGGTGTAGGCACCAATAGATAGAAATCCATTGCCTGTATCCTTCCCTCATTTATTCTTATGGGTCACACTAGGAACTTCTAGATACCACTATAATGACTTGTCGAGTTGTGTTCATACCTTTCACTCTAGTAACTTTCTCCACGCAGACCTTGTTTCTACTCCTGCATTGTTGTTTCCCTTTTATTGAGGGGATAGGATCAAGTCCTCTTGACTTGACCTCCCCATTGAGGTTGGTATTTGGATCTTGCCTAATAAGAAAAATGGAATTTTAGAGATTTTAAGTGGGGTGGTTGTTGGGTTATGTTTAGGTACTCTGGAGAGGAGGTATGTTTCTCTAGGCATGGAGCACCCTTGTAATTGTTAGTCTACTTGGCAAGGCTACCAAGTCCTTACACCCCATATATCATGGTGGCCACACTTAGGGATGCGTGGGAACTCAGGGATTTCGATGACCTAATTCTATTTGTATTGAATTTTACATTTATTATGGTTGTTATATTTAGATGTTAGGGGAAATGTCCTCATTTTCGGAACATATCCTAGTTTGGTATGGGGATAGGCTCGCTCTTGACTTTGTGTCACTTTGGATAGTTTGCCACCTTTCTTACTTGTTTATTGTTATTTTCTCTAGTATGAATTCTAAGCCTTTGAAGGTTAGCTTTTTCCTAATTGGAGTTTCTCTTCCATAATTGTCACTACCTTGGGAAGGTTCTCTCTCTCTCCCCTATATTTTCTAACTATTTCCTCACTTGTTTGAGCTCTCATAAACTCCACTTCCTTGTCTCTTGTTTGTTGCACCTTTAGGGAATCTTCTTGTGCATCCACCCTCTTATGGTCACCTTCACTCCTCCTTACCCCCTCTACCATGCCATGACAAAGAGCTTGGAGTTGTCATGGTTCCTCCAAAAAAATGGAAGGGAGCACAAGAGCTCATCTTCATGCTCACAATGTGACCTACCGCTATCAGATCTAGATTCCCAAGAATAGTCAACAAGAAATTGATCATGCTTCAACAAAGGTTCTTGCAGATAGGGATAAACTTACGGATGCAGAGGTATTGGCATCAGTTCCTAAATGGGTCCCTGATGTGGGTCACACCCAAGCACACAAAATCTAGTACCTATGCACCATTGAGATTTACAAGAACGTCAAGGTACTTCTCATCAAAATTATTATGGAGTGTAGTGAGACTAAAAGAAAAATTTTGCTACATTTGGATGAGATCCAAATCAAGCACATAGACATGGGCCTCAAACATAGGGATATAGCTCCCAAGCTAGCTTAGATCAAAACCATTCTAAATCATGGAAATGGTCCATCTTTTCCATGCACCCTAACTGAGCCCATTGACATCTCCATCTCTTACTGAATAGCTCTCGTGGCCTACAATCTTGCTAGTTTAATTTCCAATCTAGGAAATTACATGTTATCAGTTTAAAGTTTTGGGAAGCCATAGTTTTTTGTTTATGATCATAATTTTAATGTATATGTTATCAACAATATAGATGTAAGTAGACTTACCAACAATTAGTTCAACCAGTGCTCGTTGTTTGTTAAAATTTGGACAAAAGATCTATTTTTTTTCCAATGCTCTGGTTTCCCTAATGGCAAGCCAATGCGGTAAATCATTGGTTATTGATGTAATATTTTTCATTGAGTCATAGAATCCACTTAATTTTAAAATAAAAGGATAAAATAGTAATAGTAGTAAATACTACTAAATTGATAGACTAAAATAATAGAATAATAGTACCAATGGTATATAATATAAAAGTATACAAGCGAGAAATATTCAAGTAGGCAAAGAAAGGAGAAAGACACCAAACCAAACTATTTGGCTAACATGAATCAACACAGGAAAGGGAAACAAGATAAAACAAATTGTTGAGAAGAGGAGAAAAAAAAAACTAAGAGTTAAAACAAGCACAAAAAAAAACAATCAGAAAAATCAAGGCCATAAAGAAGAGAGAAAGAAAAGGGAGACAAAGAACATGAAGAAAAGAAAGCCCTAAAGGAAATAAAAACAAGAGGGAAAGCATGAAAAACTAAAAGCAAAAAAAATGAGAAAGGAAAAGGAAGAATAAAAAAAGGAGTGAAGCAAAAAGGAGGAAATTAGGGAACTGATCATTCATATGCTAAGGAGAAATTAAGCAATTATGGTGCTTTTATCTTTGGCTTTGAAATTCATTACACTCTCAAACTAAATGGCTTGGTTTTTGATATGGCATGGTGCATTATCTATATGAATGTATTGAATCAATCGCAAGTAATGAACCTCCAGGAAACCCTACTTATAGTGTAAGGATCCACCCTAGTCCTCTCATAATTTCTTAGGGTGTGCTAACGCATGGACCACTTTCCCAACTTGCATTTAAGTCTATAAGTAAAGGTTTACGCATATAAAAAAAAAACATTCTTATTTTTTTTCCCTTCCAATTCTTTCAAATTAGAAATAAAATGTCCATCCTAACACGCTGCAATGATGCAAGGAATTCTTTTACAGATTAGAGCTTATCATCAAAAAGAGTATACTTCTAGGTTATGGATGCAAGGAGGAGGTAACAATAGAAGTTTGAGGTCCAAATCCACACTAACTTAGTACAGTGACAAAACTTGAACAAATGCTTGAATGTTTCGTATTTATGGTAGACAAAGCATTTAGGTTAGGAAACTCAACTATAATTAAGGCATTTGCTAAGAGGAAGGCTACATAGAATAAATGACAAATAAAACATGAATTTTTGTGTTTAATTAAATCTTTACACATTCTATATAACTAAAAAAACTAGGAAGACTACTTAGAGGCCACCCATTAGAGTTTGTTTAACATGACTTCATTGACAACCCCAGGGTTGACTGTTATAGTAGTATAGGGGCCTAACATTGACTCACTATTATCCATAACAAGGATTGTATTTCTAATACCTTTTGATTGATTCCACCCTCGATCTTTCCACCAAGTAGTTGGATTGGGCATCCCTAACTTAGAAACAAGTCATCTAAGAGTAACGTTTGAATTTTTTCAATGTAGGCTTGTTTGACATAACTAAAGCTTTGTTTTCAACATGGCCCATGCCTTCAATTAGTGTGTGTAATCCTCAAAGAGATCACTTCTTTCACAATGTTCTTTTTCAAACAAACCCTTCATTGAGACCAAGTTATTTCTTCCAAGGATTTATCTTCATATTGGATTAGAGGAGACTAATAGATGCAACGATCACCAAAACTAGTCATTTTTCTTGGAAAGGTGATTTTTTATAGCCTCTAAGGCCTTCTAAATACTTTGAGCTACAAAGTTACCTTGGATTTGGACTTTTGTCAAGAGTTCACAACAACAAGGTATAATAGTTGGCATTCCTTCATCTCTTTTTACCTAACAGGGTTCCTTGCAAGATGCAATTGCATTGGAGAACTTTCTAGTACTCTTAACCCTCATACCTCTACAATGTGAACCTTTTACATTACACACAAATCTTGACCTTCTTTGAAAGAACACATCATCCATAACCTACCCCACTTCTTAGGGTTGCAATAGAACCTCTAGTTGACTTGATTAAATCCTAGTTTTCCTTGTAGGTTGGTTGAGATAAAGCCTTGAATACGATTCTCTAGCCATTAACATGCCATAATATATGAAATTCAACATGAAGACTAGTACATGAATGAGCAATAGCTAACACCTTTGAGAAAATATGGAATCTAGAGAATCCATTTATAAATTTTATTAGCTAATTGTTGTGATACCACCTGCTAAAGGGATTTCAACAAAGTTTAGAAGGAAAAGGTGATCATTAGGAACTTAAAGACCTAACCATGTTGAATCCATGACAACAATAGATTGGATAGCCATCCAAGAATGCCTTCCTACTCCAACCTATAGCATTGTGTTTTGGTCATTTGCAAATTGGAGCTTGAGGCTTCAATCAAGATGTGAACAAATTCCATGGCATTTTCCACCAATGTTTTCTCGTCCAAGATGCCAAAAAGAGAGAAGTTAACAACATGTCCATTTTAACAATTTGACTAGTGTTAGGGCCAAGGAGGGGAATAATTTCAACAAGACCATGAGAATTTTGATGATGAGGAAAGTAGCATGGAGCCTCTACATCTAGAACACAGAAGTTTGGAGCTAGAGTGTAACATTTTCCATCCATCCTAAATAAGCCAACTTACTCAAAAGTAATTACTTGAATAGCATATAAACTCAATGATTCATAATATCAAGCCTTTGTAGCTAGAAGAACAAATTTGGCAAAGCCAAGTCTCTATAGCATAGCCAAGATAAAAGGTCATTCAATGTAGTCATATACTTTTTCAAAGTCTAACTTAATGAATAATATTTCATCCCATGCATATAGCACATTCCATGTTCTTTTAAATAACCACTACATTATTTAGAATAAACTTTTTTTTGATAAACCTTGTTTTCTTTTGTTTAATAATATCAAGTGACATATATTGAAGTCACACAACAACATCTTTAACCAAAATCTTATAAAGAAGAATAAAAAAAGTAATTAAGCTCAACCTTAAACGAAAATCTTATAAAAAAACAATAAAAATAATAATTAACCTCATGTTAATAATTTTCTAAAAATTCATGCTTTTTAAAATAAACCTATAAATCTTATATATTTATCAAAAAAACAAAAAACTTTATCCTATAAAAATTCATAAAATCTAAAAAATATATTATCTATATTCAGTCCATATTATTTCCTCTGGTTTAAAAAACATTACCAGCTTCTTGCATGTTCTTTCCCACCATAAGGAGACAACTTAAGCTTAAATAAAAATATACCCAAAACGATGTAATTATGAGTAAGCCATTCTCAAATCCTTCATTAAATGAAAATATAACAAAAACTATGTAAATATGGCTAACGTATTCTCACTCATTTGAACATGCATAACGATGTAAACTATATTATTTAGAAAAATAATTAATATTAAAATTTTGAAGCGTCATGCTCCGTAAAATAGTGGAGCGCCCTGCAAGTATTCCAGGTCTGTAAAATGTTTAGCTGAAATAACCATAGACCGTAATAAGGGATGATTTAAAATAGCTGGGTTTATTCTGAATTTGTGTCAAAAATGGCGGTGGATACGAAGATGAATTAAAATTTAAAGGGTTATTCTTGTTAGTTGTTTGGTTTAAGGTATGGCTATTTAAATAGTCTAATTATTTATATATTTTTCTAATTTTCAAGCAGATTAATTTTTTCCTTAAATTTGTCGATGGGTTTTTAATTTTTTTTGAAAGCTCATGGGTTTTGTTTCTAATTAGTGGATTTTACTCGTCATATCTCTCACCACTCAACTAGTCGCAGATAGGGATGGCAAGTCTAATGAATTAATGTTGTAAATGGTTTTGTGAGTTCACAAATTTGTTTAGATTTCTTGAAATTTAGCAAAAATATATCAAGAAATTAGATTAGAGAAATATTTAAATTAATTTATTTAGTGGAAATAGATTAATACTATGGAAAAAACTTGAGACATCTAAAATCTTGAAACTTAACAACTATAAAATAATTGTTGAATTGAGGATTCTGTGATCCATAACAATTATAAGAAGAGGCATGTGATTTACGCCGAAACTCTTCTTATAATTATAAAGTAAATTATACAAAAATTTCTACATAATAATAGAATATGCTGTGAAGTTTGAAAAAACAAAAAAATACACCATTAATATAAAGTATAATAAACAAAATAAAATAATAAACATAATATGAATTAAAAAAAAATCTATTTAATTTAGATTTATTGTGTTATAATCTTATTTTTGTTAATATAAAATGATTTTACATTTTTTTGGCAAAAGAAATTCCTATTATATCTATTACCTTAAAAATAATTTTAGATAATAATTTTCATATTCCATAATATGTTAGAATTCCATATTTCAAAGTAAATTAATAAAACATATAAAAAAAAATTACTATTTATAATATTTTTCCCTAAATTATATGTAAAATTAAATAATACACCTATCACATCGCAAATTAAACTAAAAAATTAATTATATTTAATAAAAAAATTTCCTAAACTATATATAAAAATTAATATTACACACATCACCATATAAATTAAATTAAAAAAAAATTATAATTTAATGTTTTTTTTTCCTCAGTAAATCTAGCTACTATATTATATACAGTGAAAATTTTACATTCAGGATGACAATGTGCCCAAGGCCAACAGTGGCGTTGTGGGCTTGGCTATCACATAACATCACCTTCCCGCGCAGGGGCATTACTATGATACTGGAACACCCAAAAAGAGCCATTGAAACACAGACAAGACTTCGACCAGACAGAGTAGTCCCTCACAGGGGCACGATAACTGACTAAAACTGCCCACGCAGGGGCATAGGAGAAAAACATGAATATCCCACGCAGGGGCCTCAAAAGAGATTCAAAGACTTCCCTATCAGGCCTAACAGAATTAGCAGTAGCAAACATTGAATTGGACCTGAGCCAGAGAAAACAAAAAACATAGCCATGGACATAACCAGAACCGGAGAGAACCAAAACAGAACCTGAACAGCACTGGGTGAGGAGGATGAGGTCCAACAGAGGGCTATTTGGGAGGCTTTTCCTCAACCACTTCACACCAACCATATTTCTCCCACAGAGTTTCCCAGTCCTCCTCAGCTTCTTCCTTGGAGGTCGTTGCTTCCTGAGCCTGAGGGCTTTTAGAAGCTTGCCCAGGTGCCTCCGCAGGTGGCTTTTCTTCCGCGCCCAAGCTTCCCACACGGATCCTCTCCATACTACTCGCTTCTCCATCTTCGTCCTGAGATTCCTCGAGAAATAAGACTGATACATGAGCATTGATGCGGGGTCTGTCCTGCGTGCAGCCAAAAGAGAAGATGGCAGACCCAAATGCGGGTGCCGGGGCTGGCTCAGCATTAGGACCGCTCGAGTCCATGAATTGGCTGGCCTAAATGGGGGTGGCCTGAATTCCTCTATGACACTGGCAGCGGCAGCACTGAACGCGTGGTCGTGAGGCTGGAGGGCGAGCCGGCCTTCCGCGGGCCGGACCCCTTCTTCGAAACATTTTTGCAGGGGCTGCAGGGGCGGATATGGATACAGGTGCGGAATTGACGCTGCGCCCCGCTGTCTAGAGCCACCACCGAATTGTGCCCAAACAACAACCAGAATTAAACACGTCGACGTTGCCAACAGGATTAGAAGCATGGAAGATGAGGCAGCTAACAGAAGACTGTTCTCCATGTCTCGGCCTTTCTCCCTTAATAAAAGCCCAGCTATTCCCTCGGAGCCTGTACGCCTCAGCTACAAGTTGCAGTCGCACCATTGTAACATAACTCGCATTGAATGCCTGCCGCCTCCCTTGTAATGACATTCCATGGCGGCGAAGGGTAAATTTAATGCGCAGTTTGGACACGAGGCAGCACATGGCTACCATGTGGCTCCTCTCTAACACATGTCCCGTCACCCGCATCCGTGGAATTATAATTTAATGTTACACATATCACCATATAAATTAAATTAAAAATTTATAATCTAATATTACACATATCACCATATAAATTAATTCCTATACATATATCTATTATCAATCTTTTAATAAAATTAAAAATCAAAATATTTCTTTGTGAAACTAAAAAAATAAAAATTACAAAATAATTAATTTTTAAAAATTTAAATCTCTCAACTCTTCATGAATTTAAAAATAACCTACTTGAGATAAGGAGCTAGGAAGAAAGAAAAAGTAGTATATTGAAGTGTTTAATCCCACTCATAATCGTTAACCAAAACCAACCATACATAGAGGCCAATATCTCTTGGAGAGCCAAATTCTTATTGTTAGAAGTGTGGGAGGAAAGAGTATGCATTTTTTGTTCTTCGGGAAAAGTGGAAACAGAAAAACATTTCATTTTAGAATGTGAGGCCTTCAAAGACAACAGGGAAAATTATGCAAATATGCTGCTAGCTAGCTCTTGGGATAATCTATTTAGCGAGGGGCAGGGAACATTTATTTTGAATCTTCACAGAAAAAGGGCCTAATACATCAAGCATATGAAGAAGCAATCTATCCCATAGGCTATCTTTAGCCTCTTGGACATTAAAATAAATTCTTTCTTTCTTTCTTTTTACAAAAATTTCTAAGCAATATCAAAATACGCTGTAAATTTTGAAGAAGCAAAAAAAATACACAATTAATATAAAGTGTAATAAACCATAATATGAATTTAAAAAAATAAATAAAATAATAATATAATTAGATTTATTGTTTATAATCTTATTTATTAATAAAATGACATAGGAAGAAATTCATATTATATCTATTACCTTAAAAAATTTTAAAATAATAATTTTTCATATTTATAATCAGTTAAACTCTATATTAAAATAAATTAATAAAACATAAAATTATAAATAGATATTTTTACATACATTCATTTTTTAAATGAAATTAATAATAATTTATATTTATAATATCTATATTTCATAATTATAAACATATAAATATAAATAAGAATATTTTTAATATCCATTTTTTAATTAAATTTTTAATAAAATATATTATAATTATTAATAATTCATAATATTATATTTAAATTTAATTAAAAACATTATTTAATAATATTTTTTCCCTAAATTATATGTAATTTAAAATACACATATCACTCAGATCATAAATTAAAACTAAAAAAAATATTATTTATAATAAATTTTTTCCCCCAAACTATATATAAAAAAATAATATTACACCTATACCATATAAAATTAAATTAAAAATTGTAATTTAATTTACACATATCATCGACTATAAGATTAAAGTAAAAAATTATAACTTTATCACCATATAATCAAACCTATACCTACATCTACTATAAATATTTTAATTTAAAAGTAAAATTAAAAATATTTCTTAGTATATAGATTAAAAAAAGAAAATTTTATAAAAAAAATGACCTTTTAAAAATTTTAAAACTCTCAGCCCTTCATGAATTTAAATTTAACCGTCAAATAAAATTATAACTATAGCTAACCAATTCAATTCTTCATCAAAATATAACCAAACCATGCTTCATCATTCTAACCACGCGGCCTTCTTGATCACGAAGTGTCGGAAAATGCGGTGTTTAAAGAATCTGACATTCTCGTTGAACACGTATTCTGTAATATATAAATTAACCCCCTAAAAAAACAAACCCTATGCCAGTTAGTTCAGTACGAGTTTATTATTTTCAAATATAGTTAATATTAAAATTTAAAATAAATATTATAGATGAATTTCCAGTTAAAAACAGAATCCATGGGTTACCAAAGGAAAGGATGATTTATAACCGCTCAGATTAGTTTGAATGTAGCAAGGCCATGGCGGTGGATATGAAGATAAATTAAAATTTAAAACATAAATAACAGCGGACGTGAGAAAGCACTAGAATTCGGAGAAAGTCTGTGACCGTTTGAAATGAGGCGGATATATATAGCTCTCCAGCATAATAGATTAACCTCATCTCTTCTGTTTTCTGAATTGGCTTCTTCTTCTTGTTTGTTTGGTCCAAGGCATGGCCATGCTTGTTCACTGGTTTCAACAGTCAATTTTCTTTATAGATTTTTCTATTTTTCAGCTGGTGTCTCGTTTTTTTTTTCACTTTGTGTTTGGATTGGTTGGTTTTACTTTATTTTATTTTGGTTTGATGTGGAGCAGAAGAGATGTAATGCATGATTTCGAATTTCCATGGAAGAAAATCACCAGAGCAGGTATATTTTTTTGGGTTCAATTTGAGCTGATATAATATATTTATATAAATGTTTTAGCAATAAATATGTACATAATGGGATGTCCTCTGCATAGCTATGCATGTAGTTTAAACGGCTGTTAGATTGTTTCCTTTTTGAGTTTTCATCTTGTATTTTTATTGCAGGGTTTTAGGTATTCAGATAAAGGTCATTAGGATTTCATCCCAATAAGAGAGAGTAAGTAATTCGAGGTAAAGTGCTTTCAATACTACCTGGCTCCAATTTATTTGATGGTTTGCTTATCTAGGGTATTTGCTATGACATGGTCTCTGTTCTATTCATAGAATTTGCCACGCTCTGTCTTTGGACTTGTATAGAAATTTATTTTTCTATAACAAGTTGTTCCGGCGCCGGAGTTAGCAGTCCTTCCAGACCATGGACTTACCTGTTCTTCCGGACCATCGATCGGGTTGGATGTGGAATTGGCGAGTTTGTCAGTTCGTTACGTTCCATCATTCTTGTTCGTACAACCTCCACATACGAGAGTCGCCACGATCCAGGTACCGATACATTCTGCCATGATTGCTCCCTGTCATGCGCAGTACTTACGAGCCGTATTAATGTTCATTTATTTTTGTTTGCAATTATGGCTACTCGCACAAAGAACGTTGATGGGCTCGAATCATTTAATGTAGAATCTGGGTGTCTTTTTTTGTCTTTTGGTTTTGGTCTGTAACACGTCAGATTATACATGTGCCTTGGCGTTAGCGTTTTTAGTCTTGGGCCATATTTTAAGAGTTTTGTTTGGTTAGTAGTTATTTAGGTTGTTTAATTAAAATTGATATCGTACGATAAGCTCTGTATATGTTCAATGCGATTGGTTTTTGATTTTGGTTAATTTTTAACAGTATAAATAATTTTAATAAAAAATTAAATAGTATTAAAGTTTGCAATTAAATATATAGGTTTTATATATATGTAATCAACTCAATATATTAAATAGTAATTAAACTATATATGCCGCGTGTGCGGTTATTTTTAAAATTTTGGAATATATATATATATATTTTCTCTGTTTATAATTTTAATTTTTGAAATTTAAATATATATTAGTTGATTATTTTTTGTATTGATTTTATAATGCAATTTGAAAATGGTTTAGGTTTTTTCATTTGGATATGGTTTTTTAATCAAAATTTTATATTAAGATGTTTAGTAATATTTTTTATCTTCTTATAGAGGTAGATGTTGGATTCTTAATGAAAGTATTAGTAAAATTTCCATGTCAACTACACCAATTGACAATCTTTTTTTTAAGATAACTAAGCCCCTATTAGATATGTAGATTCAAATCTCTAAGAAAACCATTTGGTCAAACATCCTTTAAAAATTAGAATTAAGATGTTTAATAAATAATTAAAATGTTTAGTAATCTCTTAGATCTGGTAATTAAGATCTTTAGTAAAGAATTTTATCTCATTATAGACTTAATGTATTTTTTAATTTTATCTCATTATAGACTTAATGTATTTTTTATTAATAAAAGCATTAGTAAGATTTCCAATTCTCAACTACACTAATTGAGAATACAGTTAATATAACTAGTTGCTTTTTCCCTTATAGTTTTTTTTTTAAATAACCAACCCCTCCATTGAACATGTAGATTCAAATCTCCAAGAAAACCATTCTGTCAAACACCCTTTAAAAATTAGGAACCTCTAAGCTCAATTTTGTAGACCATGTGTGAGAGCCTCGCACATGTTAATCAGGTTATCTCCATGTTAATCAGGTAATCTCCTTGTTAATCTGGTAATTTCCTCCTAGGTGATCACTGTGGTCCTTGTTAATCTGGTAATATCCTGCTAGGTGATCACTGTGGTCTTCAATGGCATAGGGATTTTTTTAATTTGAAGCAAATCTTTGAGAAGAAATGGCTTATATCACAGGTTAGCTTAGTCAAAACTTCATCCAAGGAGATTGTTTCATGTATATAATTATGTAATCAGAAGTCATTTTAGTGCAATTTGGGAGTGAAATTCACTTGTGTTTGCGGTGTTGGTTTGTTTGTTTGCACAAGTGAGCTCCGACAACCCTCTACTTGACAATGTGGGGTCTGAGAGGCCTAGTGCAAAGTATAAGGTTTCACTTGTGTTTGTGGTGTTGGTTTGTTTGTTTGCACAAGCTAGCTCCTGAAACCCTCTACTTGACAATGTGGGTCTCATAGGCCTAGTGCAGAGTATAAGGCTTCTTCAATTGGATGGATGGGTGAACTGAAGAAGACAAGACAATGTGGTGTCTGAGAGACCTAGTGCAGAGTATAAGGCTTCTTCAATTGGATGGGTGAACTGGAGAAGAGAAGACACTTGACCATTGGCCTTTATTGCTCTTCCAACATTTGTATTTTCATAATAATAAATTTTTCCAAAACTTCAAACCAATATGGCGATCATCTCCTGAACAATTCATAATACTATTCGTTTTTGAGTTCTTGCTCTCTTCTCTGCATTCGCATTGTTTGCTCTTGATTTATATCTACAGCCCAGGAATACGGATCTCCATGGAGTCAACACAAAGTGTTTTGAATGGTGCCCTGTTCAGTTTCCATTGCGGTTCCAAAAGTATCCACGGTGAGGTAAACCAATGTTACTTGGGAGCGGGAGCGGAAGCGAGGAGCGGGAGCGGAAGCGGGAGCGGGAGCGACCATTTTCAGAAGCTCCCGGTTTGGGAGCGAATCCCGGAGCGATTTTTTAAAAATATATATATTTTTTATATTTTTTAATTTTTGATACATATATGTCAACAAAAACATGTAGAATGATGAAATAGACATAAAAAACATAAAAAAACATAAATTGATCATTGAACCATATCACATCAATCATCTAGAAATTATAATCGTCATCAACCTTAGTAAAATAATAAATTAAAATAGCATTCAATTCAATAACATTTATCATCATTGATCACCAAAGTAACAAGTTGTACTTGTAAGCCAAGTTTAACCATTACAAGAAGTAATATCGAAGATATTTCTAAGTCCTAACTTCTAACTGTTAACATGATATGAAACGTTAAAAATTTATAAAATGAAACATGAATAATGAGATGAAATGAAACAACTTTAGTCTTTCACAAAGCATCATATTCATAATTCACAATCATTACCAATGAGTTATAATTGCCAAGGCCCAACTTCAGACTTCAAATTTTCATTGTCACAGTGATATAATGTTTACAAAAAATATCATAATGTCATAATGATATGAAAGAGTCAAGAGTCAAGAGTCAAGAGTCAAGGACTCAAAACTCAACAGTTATGAAAACTAAAGTGACAAAGTCTAATAGAAACTAAAAAAGACAAGTAAACTGTAAATCTACAAGTGGCCCTTGCCACGAGAATCTCCTGGAGGAGTATAAGCAGGTCGTGGTGGTCTTCTAGGAGGCTCCCGCCCAGACCGACGACCAGAACTAGAGCCTCCACGCGAGGGTGTCGATGGAGGTGGAGACGGCAATGGAACAAGAATCGGGCCCCGAGAACTGCTACT
>APFE031597991.1:34405-53108 GCA_000404065.3 Pinus taeda
TGAGATAAACCAAGAGAAACTGGTCAGAAGTTAGAGTAATAAAACATCAGACACAAAATTAATTACAAATGCTTCAATGCTTTCAGTAAGATGGAAATCACCAAGATGGAAATCACCAAAGTATCTTCATGACAGTAGCAAATTGTATCATTTAAAATAATGGTATCTTAGCTTTCCTGGAATACCCATGTCTGCTATACTGAAATTTACATTGGCAATATGTTACAATTTCCTTAACACATTGTCAAAGATCAGAACCTTGCTGTCAAACCCCAAATATGAAAATCCACTAACTGAAGATGATGAGTTGCCGCATCCGCTCAACTCTCATCCTGAAATCTTCAATTTGAAAGTAGGACAATGCAGGTGTTGAGCTAACATTTACATATAGGATATTAGCTTTATCCCGCCTTTTGTGAATCTCCATGATCAAAGCAAACAAGGCCTATGCATTGTATGCCACTGTGAAGCAGCCCATAGAATGACATGCAACACCTCTCCTCATTTACCAAAGCCCATACAATAATCAAGAAACTGTCCAGCCAAACAATTCACAATTTGCTTAAGTGTGTGATTGCAACGTTGCACAATCAAAGCTAATAGCACCGACTTTGCTGCCAACCAAATCTGGTCCTCCACCTCAGATGTTAATTTTATCTTGTCCACATATGAGAAAGTAAAATGTACAGTCACAATTTGCCACACTGTCCCTCTCTTTGGGCCTATAGAATTATTTTTCTCCTACGACAGGGTATAAGGATGTGAAATGACGAGCAGTTCTTCCGGATCATCTTGGATGCGGAATTGGCGGGTTTGTCATTTCCATCGTTCTGGTTGGTACAGCCTCGGTGAACCAGATTAGCCAAGATGCAGGCACGGGTACATTCTAACATTATTACTCTTAAGGCGGCCAGTTATGAGCCGTATTCATCTCGGACCCATTAATGTTCATTTGTTTTTGTTGCCAAGTATGCCTTCTCCCACAAATACGGTTGATGAGTTCTGATGATGGCATACCATTAATATAGAATTTGTTTATTTGGTTTTGGTTTATAGCATGTCAGGTTATAAATGTTATGTGAACCGTATATGTTACATGTGTGCCGTGTGCCTCGGCTTTTAGCGGTTTTACAATTTCCATTTCGTTCGTTTTTTTTTGGTCTTGCGGTCATATTTTAAAAGGTTTTCTTGGTTTGTAGTTGATTAGGTTAGTTAACAAAAATAAAAATTAATATCATATTATAAGTTCTGTATATATTAAACGTGACTGAGTTTTGAGTTTGTTTAATTTTTAAAGTAATACAGCATTTTAATAATAAAAATAATAGGATTAAACTGTGTAATTTAAAAATATAAACATTATATATTTCTATTTTAATATGGTAAGTTTTTGTTTTGAATTTGTACAATTTAGATATATTTAGTTGATTATTTTTTACTTTGGTTTTAGAATGCAATTTGAAAGTACTTTATAGCTTTTTTCATTTGGATATGGATTCTTAATCAAAACTTTAAATCAGGGGTTTAGTAAGGAATTTTATCTTCTTATAAATGTGGATTTTTAATGAAAACACTAAATTAGGGCTTCAGTAAGATTTCCATGTCTACAAAACCAACGGAAAATATGACTCATAACCTTTTATGTGAGGTTTTGAAGGATCATTTAGGTCTCTTTCTTAACCTCTTAGCAAGCTGGAGATAAATTATGGTTAGGTCAAGTACAAAACAAGAAACCAAATCTCCTTTTCAAAAATCTGGATTACAAGGTCATTGCATAATCAACATTACAATTTACAGATGACAAGGTAGATAACAAATTGAAATATGACATAGATTTCATGTTATGGTTGAATTGGAGTTTAGTGAGTTTTGTCATTGTTATATGGATCATCCCTAGGAAAGCTATCAAATTGCACCAGCCATGTTTCATTACTATTTATTTTAGTATCTAAATGCAAAACAGGGCTGTCAATAGTCCCACTATATCCATTTTCAATGGTACCAGAATTAGTGTAAGACTAATTTTCTGTGAGAGAAATTTTATTAGGAATTACGCATTTAACATAACGCTTGCTGCTTAGGCCTTTGTTTGGTATTTTCTTTCTGCAATTTTCTTCATCTGATTTATAATGGGGTTATCATCAGAAGTTATGTAGAAAGATCCCCTTTTTCAAGTAAATATGACAAACCTCGCCTCTGAATTTTTCTCTTCTCTGTAACACCTATCTGAAATAAGAGGGAGCAACTCTTCTGGCTCTGCGTCAACCCTCTCCCGACTTCTGTGCTGATGCTCCCAGTACTCCCTCTACGTCCCTGCCACTGTATTCACACTCCCTCAGCTGCAACTTTGATCACTCCTTCGATTTCCTCAGCAAGCCTACCCCAAAAAATCGAATTCTTGATCAACTCAGTGTGTCCTACAACTGACCCTCAAGCCTCCTCTTATACTTTTCTCATTGGTCCATCAACAATCTAGATTAAATCTCTAATCAACAGCTAATATTAGATTTGGCTTGATCCATAACTTTCAGATTCTAACCCAATTTTGTATTAATTCACATTAATATTTTTTTTCCTAAGTCGAACTCCATTAAAAATATTAATTATTTTAATATCTCTCTAACTGGTTAGATTCTTCCCAAACCATTTATGGGTCTTGGAGATCTCATGTGCTATAGCCTCTCCACCAATTTTCAAGGCTAGAGCACATCCGATGCTACCCCAAATCAACACTCCCTCTTAGCGAGGACTGTGCTCTAGTAATACTCCTCACTGAGTATCACTCTGATCATTTGACATTGGTCCCTGTGCTGATGCTAGGCCTGTTGCCCAACATCCTCTACACTGCAGCATCCATACGGCATCTCCCTCTGCATCTGTGTTGTTGCTGATGGCCTTGCCACTGCCACTGCTACATCTGCACTGCATCCCCTCTCATCATGCTACATCGTGTTGCTCATAGCACTGCCACTGCTAACTGCTGCACTGCAACTCAGTTACTGAGAAGTAAGTAACTGATCTCCCAACTCTGACATCTCTGTCAGGCTAGAAACACTCCTGATGTTGAAGCTTCCTCTGTCGCTGATAAGTTCTCCCTCTCTGACCTCTGCGCTGCTGCAACAACTCTATGCCTCTCGCACTGTTGCCTCACACTGTCTTGGGACTCTTGTACTGTAGCCCTCTTTTTCACTCCATTCGCATCCATTTCTACCGACATCCGCCAGTCTTGCTCTCCTCTTCAGGGTTCCTGTAGCAAGATATAATCCAAGAGGTTGGGTACCCCGAGGATCCTACCCCTCATCGCTTGTAGTCCGTCTGACTACAGCCGGATGTCTCCCCACCTCTTTTCTTGAGGTGCATGAGCACTCATTGCACAGTCACCATCAGTCTCCTCTTCCTTCTCCGCCTTCGCTGGCGCAAACTTGGTCTCAGAAGCCTCTCCCTTTCTCTTCTTCCTAGGACACTAGTTTGCATAGTGACCCAGTTCCCTGTAATGGAAGCACTTGACCTTGGAGAGGTCCTTCTTCTTTCTTTTCTCCTGCTTTCCCGCGGATGCCAGAACTGCGTCTTCTTCTTCCTCCTCCTTGACTTTGACCCCTTTTTCGCTACTTCCTGCCTTGGACACTCATCTGATCTCTTCTTGACAAAGAGCTGCCCACAGTTCCTCCCAATTTGGAAGACTCATCTTGCCTAGTATGCTTTGGACAAATACCTCCTAATATTCTAAGAGTGCATTCAATGCGGTCCTCACCATCAGCTCCTGATCCGGTGTGGCCCCTATGGAAGTTATCTGATCGTGGATCTCCTTCAATCCACTGAGGAAGGCATCTATCTGCTCTCCTTTCTACATCTGATATCACTGCAACTGGTTTTCAAGTAACATCCTCCTCTGCATAGAAGTATGCTGGTACAATTTCTTAAGGGCCTCCCACATCTCATTTGTCGTCTCCTTCTCAGCAATGTGTGGCACCACATGATCCTTGACACCATCAAGGATGATGCACTTTTCCCTGGCCATTGCCTCCTCGTACTTGTCATCTTCAGCTGGGTCAACCGGGATCACTATCGTTTTCAAGGCGAAGTGTTTGATGCGATACCTGTCTAGAATGGACAAGATCCTGGCCTTTCAGACTACAAAGTTTGAGGCTCCATCCAGTCTATCCTGATCTCTTAGCCCATTCACATCCATTTCACTGCTCCTCTTTAGACTCTTTCAAGTCTTTCTAGTTCCCGTCTGGAAGTTCTTAGTGTGACTCCCTCTGAGCCTCGATTTCTCTCCTGGAAACCCCTCTTCCAATGTTGAGATGCCCCACTTCGATTGTTAGTGCAACTGCACCACTGATCTGGCTTTCTTGGCTAGAAATCCTCGGCAAAAACTCCCTCCTCCTTGGTCTTTCCTTGTTAGGTACTGTTCTGACCACAATACCCCACCAACTTTGCTCCGCAACTTACCCACAGCCTCCTATGTCTCAGCAATCTGAAGGTTAGAGCCTCTAAGCTCTGTGCAATCCCGACACCAGCAAAATCCGCACCTCTTGTCCACGGGAGTCAATCCTTCTTGACTGAGAAAGATGATCGGACACTGCGTAGGTCAGGTCTGCTCCTCTTTGCCACTGCGTTGATCCTTCTCCTGGCTTGAACTGATGACGCAGGAATAACAACACCTCTTCCTTGCTGCTTTCTGCTAGGAACAATTTCTGTCACTCGAGACAAATATTTCTGCTACTGCTTGCTTTTCTCGGCTGATGCCCTCAGTTATTCCGTGATCTGCAACTACGCTCTGATACCATGCTGGAATTTCTAAGTCTAACCACCAGAAATTCTTCCTGTACTATCTGATTTATTTCTTCCTACTTGTTCATTTACTTAACAAGTTATTTACCATGTAAATACTGAAAATAAATACAAGTACAGTATCAACACATACAGATCATCAACTGAAAGAAACAAGAACACAAGTGACACAGTTATTTTTGGACTAATGTCCCCGGAAAAAACCCAATGCGGGAAAACCGGTGCAACTATCAGAGGGTTTTATTATTAAGCAGTTTCATAATACAATCTGGGTGCTAGAAATGGCTCACCCAACAGAGAATGTCCTCGGTAGTAGTACCTCTCAATTGGAGACAGATATTAGCGCCAATTTGCCCCACGAAATCTCCCAATGTCAGCCTCTAGGGTCTGCATCAGCCTCTCTGGCCCAGCGTTAGCCTCTGGAGCCTCTACATCTCCCACGTTGGCCCTCCTTAGGCTTTAGACAGCTCTTGGATGCCTCTGCGTGGCCTCTAGCTAGCTCTGCGTCAACCCTCTCCTCATTATTGTGCTAATGCTCCGATACTCTCTCTGCCTCTCTGCTACTATATTCACTACCCCTCAGCTGCAACTTTGATCACTCCTTCGATTTCCTCAGCAAGCCTTGCCCTAGAAAATCGAATTCATGATCAACTCAGTGTGTCCTCCAACTGACCCTGAAGCCTCCTCTTATACTTTTCTCGTTGGTCCATCAATGACCGAGATTAGATCTCTAATCAACGGCTAAGAGTATATTTGGCTTGATCCATGACTTTTGGACCATTCTAACCCAAATTTATATTAATTCACATTAATATTTTATTTTTCGTAAGTTTAGACTTACGAACTCCATTAAAAATATTAATTATTTTAATATCTCTCAAACTGTTTAGATTCTGCCCAAACCATTTTTGGGTCCTGGAGATCTCATGTGCTATAACCTCTCCACCAATTTTCAAGGCTAGAGCACATCCGATGCTACCCCAAATCAACACCTTATGCGTTACTCATTAATGTTCATGTGTTTTTGTTGGCAAGTATGGCTATTAGGGCTAAAGCGTAGTATTTGTTTTTTTCCTATATGGAGTGGCCAAGTGTCTAGTTGTGAGCTGTAGTCATAATTGTGAGTTGGAGTTTTAGGCCGAAGCATTCTACAATGGATCATGGTATCACGTTGAGACACATTGTTGAAAAGGTTTGGGAGGACAAAGAAGAAGCATTTTGCTACTTTGTTGACTTCAAAAAGGCATTTGACACAGTGGTTAGAGATAAGTTGTGGCATAGAATGGAAAAAATTGAAATTCCTTTGCATTATAGAGCTAGTGTCCATAGACTTTATGAAGAAGTGAAAGTCAAAATTAGAACCTCAGTAGGTATTTTAGAAAGCTTTAGAAGTGACATTTGAGACAAGCAAGGTTGCCCTCTATCTCCTACTCCTTTTGGCTTATATATTGATAAACTGGAAGAGTGGATAAATCTGCAAGGTGGAGATGGTGTTCGGTTGGGGGAGTTTGTGATAAAACTTCTTTTATATGCAAATGATCTTGTATTTATTTCTAAATCAGCCCATGGATTGCAAATGCACCTATATGCCCTTGAGCATTTTTGTAGAGAAGTGGGGATGCAAGTCAATACTAGCAAGACCAAAATAATGATTTTCTCTAATAAAAGGAAGTAGAGCCAACATGCGTTCTTCTTTGAAGGCAACATTCTTGAAGAAGTAAATGAGTACAAGTACCTCGGGATTGATTTCAACAACAAACTTAATTGGGAGGACTGCAGAAAGAAGAAAATTTTAGGAGGGTGGAAAGCATTATATGCTCTTTAAAATAGATGTAGAGAGACAACGTTATGGGATTGGAAAACGACTAAAACGTTTTCTGGACTCCTAGTTTGTCCAGTGATGTTATATGGGTGTGAATTGTGGCTAGCAACGCCGCCGTCTCAAGATGGAAACAAATTGAGAAAATCCAAAAACACTTGATCATGAGCAAGTTCAAAATAAAAAATTTGGTTTCTTGGCATTGTCTTTTCAGTGAGGGGATAGTTAGAAAGTTGGGCCAACTCATCATCAATTTGAACAAGAAAAGGATTGAATTGCAAAACACGAAAAGCAAGGAACTAATAGTCCCATAGACTATTTTTATTCTCGTTGACGTTAAAATATCATTTCATTTCATTTCATAATCCTGATTGTGAGCCTTATGTGTTACTCATTAATGTTCATGTGTTTTTGTTGGAAAGTATGGCTATTAGGGCTAAAGCGTAGCATTTTTTTTTTCCTTTGATTTGTTGTAGCGTGTCAGGTTATTACTTACATGTACGCTAGCTTTAGATGTTTTTTTTTCATTCTTTTTTCGTTGTAAGTTTTCCTAATTTAATATAGTAAGATTATTAGAATTTGTTGGTTTCAACTTTCAAATATATATTAGTTAATAACTCTTTCTACTTGAACGGTAGAAAGCAATTCAAACACATCTCATAACCTTTCTCATGGATATCAATGTTTAACCAAAATACTAGGGTCTAGTAAGGTATCCCTTTTCCTTGTGAATATAGGTCCTTAACCATGATACCAACCTAAGGTGTCTCATTGGCTACTAGTGTTGATAACATTGATGAGAAATGAAAGTCATAACTTTTTTCTCATGGTTGTGAAGGATAATTCTAGTGTATTCATTCTTTTCCCTTATGTAAGGTTAGGATTAAAATTTCAAATGGTATAATAGATAACACATTGAAGTGTGACATAGATATCAAGTTATGGTTAGCTTGGAGTTTTATTGAGTTTAGGATTATGAATTTAGATTGATCATGATTGATACCATATTCTAATTGCAAGATGTTGCTAAGAAATAGAATTGTGTACTAAATATTTAATATAGTTTATGCTTACTAATGTCAGTTGTGTTTAGCTTGGGTGGTTAAGAGGAGAAGTTGTTACTCTCCCCACCAAGGACCAAGTCTTGATTTAACATGTTTGATCCTTGTCGACCTATTAGGTTTGGAAAGGTACCAACATTCTCAATCTTACTCAAGTGCTTGAGGTTAGCCCTAAGGGTTAGCTCAAGAAATTGTGAGCTAGATGTGAAATCTCTCCCTTGAAGTTAGAGAGGTCATGGGTTCAAATATCTTGATCCCCAATGGATCAAGTTGCTTAGAAATTAGGCATTGACGATTTACCTTAGTTAGCACCCATCGAAAAAAGTGAAGTTTCCTAGGGTTTTGCATGCTTTATTATAGAGAAAAAATGTTATGGTTACTAATGCTAACCAAAAATTAACAAGTGAAATTGTGAATTAGCACATCAATGAAGTTTAACAATGATATAGAAAAGTAATTTCCGTAATGAATTATTTAATTTTTATAAAATATATATAACCATACTTAAATGTTAGCCTAACATCGTGGTTTCTTAAATGCTATAAAGTTACGAGACAAGGAAATATAATGGATTTCATTTATAATAATTCCAGACAAATTTGTATAGGTTATAATCATAGATAGCGATATACTATAGAGTAAGATTATGTTAAAAGTAAATGTCATGATCATAGATTCCTATAGGTTAAAGTAAGGTCAGATGGATGCATAGGCATAAAGAAAGAATGACATGATATAAAACATCACATAAATAGATGTTACTATGATACGTTGTTTTGTTAAACTTTGACAAGTCCATGTAGCATGGTCGATAAACTAGATGATGTTTAATGATGTCACAAGTGTCACATGTCCAAATTCAAGTTTGTAAAAGCCTAATTCTGATGAAGGGTTGCAAAACCTTTGAGTAATATAGCAATTGATCGATGTGAAATCCACTTGTTTCCATCATAAGAGATGAACACCCCTAATGATTCTCTACAATCTAGTTGTTTTATATTTGTTCTCTTCACAAGTTCATGTGATTTCATCGAAAAAAGAATTGACTAATAACAATTGATTAAGTTGTTTAAGTGTCCTAGATAGATTGGTACTAAGTACTATGGTTTAATAAAAATTGTACTTTTTTCATATTGATTATTGAATTTTAATTCTCACAAATATTTATCAATAATTATAAAGACAAGTCCTAGGAGTTGAAGGGTGTTGTTTTTTTGTCAAAGTCATTCTTTGGTTAAACATATGACACTATGTAATTACATTTCCGTTGAGACAATGGTGGTTTAAAGGTTTATTTTGATATTAAATTCAAGTTTTAAGCTAGGAAAAAAAATGGGTGTGATGAAAAGCTTAGCTATGGTGTGCCAAGTGGGGCTATATTGCACTTGTGGCATAAGGTGGGAATAACAACCAAGCAAGGATATCAATGACGTGATTGGGAATCATGCATTGGAAATTTGGGCAAAGCCATGGTTGGAGACAACAAATAACTAACAACAAATTTGTAAAACTATGATGGTATTTCAATATGAAAACATCAACAAGGAGGGAAGTAATGACAACATTTGAGAAGAAAAGTCCCAAAGGAGCTTATGCAAAGATGTTAGCTAAGGAATTGACAAGTTGTTATACTTTAATAGAAGTGATATTTTAATTTTTTGTTTCCAAGGAAAACTTCGAGGGGAAACTAACCTAATTGGTGCTCCCCCACATTCATGGATGGCATCCCTAGTAAACCTGTCGACGTAGACTAGTGCATCTCATCTATGTTATTGGAATTGGGCACCTAGTCGCACAAAACTAGCCAAATGTCTAGCAACATTAGTGACAATACTTGGGCTAACCCGAGATAAATTATATTTTAATGTGTACTTAAATGTTAATGTTGTAGCATGGAAAATTTAACCTTTTTGTGCTACTATTCTATAGGATGATTTTGTAGAAGTAATTTCAACTTATGTCATTTTCCCTCCTTCCTTTTTTGTGTCTTTTATGATCCTCCTTAGTTCAATTTATGTATTTGAAATCCTAGTTGTGCAACAAACACTTGCCAAACTTGCCTTGTCACATTAACACACTATGCAAACGAGTCTTAGTATCACTTAGGTCTATAGGCAAAGCTCTTGGCATAGGATCAAATAAGAGCATCACCTTTGATTACTTGGCTTAGTGTGCAAGATGAATCCATCTAGTTACATTAGTATAGTGGAGGATTTGTGGCCTTTTGTTTTGCCTTGGTATTTGTTAGTGATCCCACTCCTTGGTGGGGCACATGGGGCCTTTCCTCTTTGGGAGATTTTCCATTCATTTTCTTTGAATTTTATGAATCTATGGATCATTGCACATGGCTTGTTCATTTGAAAGCTTATGGCCCCTCCTCCTTGCAACCTTTATTTTGCAGGTCCTTGGGTGAAGGAGTGGCTTGGTGACTCCTATGGTTTCCACAACAACATTCAACATATGTGGTGAAGGATATTTTTGCATGTTTTCGTAGGGACATTCCCATGGATTCTGACCATAATAGTGAGAAGCCTCCATTCATATAGGTTTTGTTAGGGTCCTCCTCTTTCCCCCCACTCATGATTTGAAAGCTAACATCCTTTCACCATGCTAATCCTCTTTGTTATCACATAACCTTGAATGAATTGAGATAAAATTTGAAAGCTTAAGGTCGATATTATTGTAACTCAAAGGGGGGTCACAATCACCTCATTAATTCTCTCACTTCAAGTTAGCTTTCCTCTGGCTCAAGGGGGGTACCCCTAGGTTAAGATTACTAGGACTTCAGGGAAATGAAGTTCAAGGTGATACGAAGAGTAAATCTAGGAAAAATGCCTTTTTTTCTTGAAAAATGTTTTGTGTATGAAAGATGATGGGAGAACTGGAGACTAGTGTCTTTGCATTGGGCATATGGGGTCAACAAGGTCTCCCTTGAGAAGGTAATGAATGGATACAAGGTGATGACTAGGGTAATGGGCATATGGGGTCAACTAGGTCTCCCTTGAAAAGGTAATGAATGGATACAAGGTGATGTCTAGGGTGACTCACTAACCTTAAAAAATCTTCCTATCAGGTAATGAATAGGGTTGTCTAATTAAGCTTAGCGGATCCACGTATGACTTTCACAAGATTTAAGACAACTTCAAAGGAAGGTTCTACACTAGAAGTTTACTGAGGTTTACAAGATAGGATCTATCCAAGGAAAATTATAAAGAGAACGCACCCTCACCACTAGATAAGCACATTTGCACTTAATACATCCAAAAAATAAATCCATGAAACTTCAAGAGACTGCTTACTCATGAAATTGTCGCTCACCCATAAATCCTAGCCATAAAACATCAACGAAATTGTAAAATTCCTCTGCAAATGGTATCCTCAATAAGTGTACCTTAGTCCTCCATCCACAACACCAATCCAAGATAAAAGTACTCCAACAAATTTCAGAAATTTTAGACTTGTTAAGGGATTTCTTCTCTTGATTATGTAGACTTGCTAAGGCAATGCTTCTTTTAATTATGTTGCAAATCATTCTGAAGGGTTGGCTTAGTCCTTTATATTATAGGTCGGCTTGGTTAAAACATCATCCAAGGAGATTACTACATGTATATATATGTATGTAATCACAAGTCATTTTAATGCAATTTTGGAGTGAACTTCACAACCCTTGTGCCTGTGGCAGTGGTTTGTTTTTTTGCACAATTGAGCTCCTACAATCCTCTACTTGGCAACGTGGAGTCTAAGAGGCCTGGGACAGAGAATGAGGCTTCTTTAATTGAATAGGGGAACCGGAGAAGACAGAAACTTGGCCCTTGGCCTTTATTGCTCTTCCAACACTTGCATTTTCAGAATAATAAACTCTCCCAAACTTCAAACCAAAATGGAAATCTTCTCCTAAACAATCCATAATACTATCATGCTTTTAGTCCTTGCTCTCTTCTATGCATTCACGTTGTTTTCTCCAGTTTTAGATTGAAAGCCCAAGAAGGACCTTTGTGGAGTCAACATAACATGTTTTGAATGGTGCTCTATTCAATTTCCATCGTAGTTCCAAAGTATCCATGATAACGTTAACCAAGAGAAATTGGTCAACAATTAGAGGAATAAAACAATAGACATAAAATTAATTACAAATGTTCTGATGTCTTCGGGAAGATGGGAATGAATGAATTTACCAAACCATCTTCATGACAACAACAAATTTATCATTTAAAATAATAATATCTATGCTTTCCTTTGCAACATTCATTCCCTTTGCAATAAGAGACCCATGTCTGCTATACTGAATTTTACATTTTCAATATGTTACAATTTCTTCAACACATTGCCAAAGAAAATCATGATCAAAACCTTGTAGACTAAACCCCCCAATACCAAATCCACTAACTGAAGATGATAAGGCGTGGCATGGTCTCAGCTCTTCCTCAAATCTTCAATCTTCTTGGCCTCATACTCAAAATTATCTATTTCATCAACTATCCCAAGTTCTTAATATATGTGAGATTCTTTTCGAAGGGTTGCAAAAGTAGGACAATGCAGGGGTTGATCTCACATTTGCAAATGGATATCAGCTTTATCCTTCCTTCTATGAATCTCTAGGATCAAAGAAAACAAGGCCCCATTATCAGGTACATTGCCTACACATTGTATGCCACTATGAAGTAGCCCATAGAATGGCATGTGACACCTCTCCTCACCTACCAAAGCCCAAACAATAGTCAAGAAACTGTCCAACGAAGCAAAATAAAATTTGCCTAAAACATTGCGCAATCAAAGCTAATAGCACAGTTTTTGCTTCCAACCATAGCTAGTCCTCCACCTTAGATGTTACTTTTATCTTGTCCACATATAAGAAAGTAAAATCTACATTCACAATTACTTATGCCTTGGAAACTGGATTATAAGCTATATCAAATCCATGGATGTTGTATAGCCAAGCAACCTCCACAAGTGTAGTAGTGATGATAGCCTCATCTCTCTTGAACACGTTTTCCCTTAAGATTCTCGTTTCCTTGGCATGTGTCTAAGATGGCCAGGAATTCTTTTAGAAGTAGTCCCAACCCTATTTCAAGTGACTTTGTTCCTGCAACTTGTCCACTTCATGGTCCACCTAATATCATTCCCAATGCCAGTTGTATCATTAAGCCTAAATGAGAACTCAGTCTCCTTAATACCAGAATATTTTTAAGAAGTAATATTTAGAAATGTATAATTCAAAAGCATTCCCATCGATCCAGAACTCCACAAAATATAATGGGTAATGAAGAAATATGTCGAAATTTCCCCATGACAGATTGGTGGATAACATAGGCTCCTACTTTGGGAGATGTGCTCTTCTTGAGAGCACATGAGAAGCTTAGAATCTCACCAAGTGAAATTGGTAGGATAGTGAAACTAGTTCATCATCTTTTCTTTGTAGTGCCCCTTTCCCCTATATTTAATCATCGTGACTGATTATATTAGCAGGGTTTCAAAGCTTTGTGCAACATACTAGGATTGGCACATGCAGGGTAAGGGCCCATTGTCATCTCAGCCTAAACTCCTTCGCTCTTTAGGCCCAACTTGGTCATGAAAGGCCAAGGGAGGATTCCCACTTGATAGCCCAACCAACTCCAAGCAAGATTAGTTCCTTAAATGGGGTCAAGAAGAGGTGGAGTTAATTATGTTGGTTGTCCTGCTATTTTCCATGTATAGGTATGCAACAGAAACTAAAACAACAAGAGCACTACACCGATTGATGTTAAATATAGTGTATAAACTCAAAAATGATGTACAGAAAATATCCTAACCAATAATGATGTTTATTTCAATTTAGGTTGTTGGTTAAGGGGGCTACGGAGCAAATTAACTCATTGTCCTGTTAAATCAGATTGAAAAACTACAACAAATAATAGGGATGACAACATATTTCACTTAATTTGACCACCCAATGAGAGCCAAAGCACTCCTAGAGTATAGATCTAGAGGTGGAAAGGTTGGAGGATGAGAAATGAGCCTTATAAGACCAATTTCCAACCTATGACAACAGAAAATAGTGATTTCCACCTCTAGAAATTGTATTTGGTAAATATGGGATCAATACCAGAATCCCACTAGGCCAAGTGCTTAGAAAATTTCTAGATCTCAAATAAATTTTGAATATGGCTGGAAATTGTATAGTTTGGACTATAAAATACTAAATCAACAAGGTAAAAGCAATATAGAGTCACTAAACAAGTTTTCTCATGATTCACTTATTTGTAAGGAGCTGGAAACCTTAATATTTGATGCAGATTTGTTGTGTTACTGTCAGTAAATAGCTCGGATCCCCAGTCAAATCACTAGATACAAGGTGTAAAATATGTCCAATAATAAAAACACTTCAATGTATCTAACCTTGGCTTAGATTCTACTTTATTTTCAATTATCCTTGGGGAAAACACTTCTTGTTATGATACGCCAATTAAAAAAAATCAAGTAAAAATTCTTGATCTAAATTAGAAATTTTTAAAATTTGAAAGTAGAAGTAAAAAGTTTTGAAATTTTTAAAATATAATTGTTGTTGCAAATTATGGCATGTACTAAAGTAAAAGCCCCTCATTGAGATGTGAAACATATCCCTCCTAAAGCCGATATTGCACTTTGTTAGGGAAGTGGGCTTGTTCTATAAGAGATATTGCCCCGCACTTATAGCTTAACAAATATTCGACCTTTCATACCCAATTAGGAGCAGCCCCTTAAGCTGGAATTCTTTGACCTTTGGTTTGAGTGAGAGATGGAATACAAATCCCTTGTTGGTTGAAGCTTCGTGTTGAAATGGTCCAACCCCTCTTGAAGCGATCCACCTGCAAATAAGAAAACAAAGTCGGGTCACTCCCTTGTTTGTCTTTTCCACGTGACTATGTAGCACCTCGATGGCTCAACTTGTTAGCCTTTGTGTGATCTTACTTAGAAAAAATATTAGGTTAAAGCTTGGATGCAACAATTAATCAAGAAAGAAAACGCTGGTAAAAGCCATCCCACACAATGAGCAAAAATAATTGAACATAGGTTCTCAAAATGAGAGTTCTTTATTCATGGAACTTATTTAACAAGACAAAAACAACATTTGCTAGAAGGGAGGCTAACTTTTTTCAACCTTTTCTAACTACCAAATAATGGCTAGTTAGACTCCTCCCCTAGAAATCATATTTTTGATTAGTAATCCACATGTTGGAGACTTAATAATTCATAGAATATTACATTACAAAAATTAATTTGCCCACTAAGGGGTCTATTTGGTTCACAATATTCAAGTTGATCTAAGATCCCTTTTGCTAGTGACTTGGAATGGTCAAAGATGAAGAATAGTAGTAATTGGTTGCCTAACGTCCCTCTCCAATGTCCATGAGGTAGCTTGACTTGGTCCATGACAAATTTGACTTGCTTGGGAAAATTCGACTTGGTCTTTGAGTCAATCATTTGACTTCATAATGGCTACTTTATTGGTCCTTTCCTTAACTTCCTCGTCCAAGGTACCTCTAATGGCTAGTTAGACCTCTCCAACGGCTAGTTGACTTGCATTTAGTAAAATCGACTTAGCCACCTATGCACTAGATCTCCAACGCCCTAGTGAATTTTCCCAATCTGACACTCGGGTTTGCTAAAACTAGCCCTGATCTGAACTGCGTATTCCTTAAAATTTCCACATCTTGCTTAGTGTTGATCTCCAACGCCCTAGTGAATTTTCCCAATCTGACTCTTGGGTTTGCTGAAACTAGCCCTGATCTGAACTGGGTATGCCTTAAAATTTCCACATCTTGCTTAGTGTTGCCACATCATCCTTGACCTTACCACGTCATTAGTCCACTGTGTTGGTTCTCTAACGCCCTGAGGAATTTGAGGATTTTGAGACTTGGGTTTTGTTCCTCTCATTTTGCAGATCACTTCTGACCTAATGCATGTACCGAGTTGCTCAACATTGGCCATGTTCTGCTACTTGGAACTTGTATGACTTGGTTGACCACCTTTGACCATCTGTAACTTGCCATTGCCTTCATTGTTTGGAAAACTTTTATGTGGCATGCAATTTTCTCATCAAGTTGAACAATCCGAGACCATGTTCACTTTTTGACTTCCGGGACCCCTTGCATTGGGAAATGTGAATTACCTTGGGAACTGTGAAAGTTGTCAGTATGAGATTACCATGCATCAAAACTATTTGAAAGGCACTGCACGAAACCGAAGGCCACCTATAGACTTTATAGACTTATAACCTTGTGATAACACATAGATGTACCTTGACGTGGGCTGGATTGACCCATACACCAATGATCACCCCTACAAGAAAACAGGCTCCCATAAAACCATGACTTCTCAGGTAAGCCCATTTAAGGCCCTCCAATCCTATACAGGATGAAAGGAACCAGAGATGAACTACAAGGGATCGGCCATGGTCTGACCAAAAACAAAAAGATACAATCAACAAGACACAAGGTCTAGGATGCCTCATACAAGGCCTCACATGGTTGTTACAAGGCTTTTGACATTGCAATTTTTTTTATGTATACCTGCTGACATGAAGGGTAACAGTCATCATTTAAAATAGTGCCACATTAAACTATGAGTGCTTGTAAGATGGACCTAATGTCAATGTTGACTTGGTCATGAAGCAAGGTACCTCTTTAGGGGTTCTGGTTGGTTGAATGCCTCCATCTATCCTTCAATGGCAGAAACACAACCTCTACTATACTTAACTTCCTTCACACTCTGCCAGAAAACTGCAATTGTTGGCATAGATCCTGCATTAAAAGTGTCCAAATATGATTGTGTAAGCGTTGCAAGGATAGGACCAATCATGACTGTCGCTCCAACTTGTTTTGGCCTTCTTATTTTAAAGTAAATTTTTCTCTGCATTCAGACCATCCTCTGCCAAGTTGAAAAAAGATTTAGCAAAACTCAACATTTGCTGCAGTGGGGTGACTCTCTAAAAATTTAGCTTGAATACATTTTTTCATTTCTATAACAACAGATAAACTGTCCACTGCAGCATCATTGATACCTTCCATCTGAGATTCTTTAGTACAAGGATATTCAAACCATATTTTCTTCCAATAAGTCTCACAAGTATCTTCATCTTCAGGCATATTGTCATTGCAACTTCCCAAATTTATATCATATTCTCCAGAAAAATGTTGCGTAGGGTCTACAAAGTTTAGTATTCTTGTAGTGTCAGGTTGATCATAAAGAAATCTATCAATATTACGAATGGAACCATGGGCTGAAGCTAGATCTTCTTCAAAGCTGGAGCCGTGAAGTGGCTTTCCAACAAATCTAGGCCTCTTTTGTTCCCCAGGCGAACTTTTGTCACAACGTTTTCTGTTGGTGTGCTAATGGAATCATGGAACATGACCTTTCTGCCACCATCATCAAAAAGACAGTGTGAGGCTTGTATCACTGTTTGCTCATGATGTGATTGTGCATTTTCATATGTGCCAGCTATTCCATTGCCCTTATTTTTCTTCCTCAGGGACAACGAGGATCACATATTCAATGGTTCTCAAAATTGCACTATGGTGTTTATCATTTACAGGAAACAGAGTCATCTAGAAAACCATCCCTCATAACCCGACAGTCAGACTGGGGTGCTGGAACATAAGTTTTTATCATCAATGGAGGAAGTTTTATCCCTTTCACAATTAACAAAACTTTCACCACAGTCAAATGCTTTTGAACTTGTGAAGGCTTCCCTTGTCTACAAGAGGGTTTATTGTCAGATCTAAGATGGTGTAGAATAGTTTCTGGAGATAACTGTGTTATGAAGAGTTGAAACATAGAACCACAAGCAATTTATAAGCAGAGTGCTGAGAAAGAGATGTTAGGGAAAATTATAAAATTAAACCAGGAGGGACCAAAAGAGGGGCATACATTTTATTAATAAAAAAATTAAAATCCCCAAATAGTTATAAAAATAATTAACAGTCATATTATTAGTAATATTATATTGGTAGTTATGGGGAGTATTATTAAATATAATATAATATAGTTATAATAAAATAAAATAACTAAAGTAATATTATAGAATATTTCAGTAGTTTTGTTATTGTTATTAAAAAGGGGGAGTTTTAATATTAATGATATTATTAAGAATAATTAATATCCTCAGTTCTTAAATTATAATATTGTTATAATAAGACTAATAATTAAATAGAAGTGTTCACTTGAAATGTCACACATGTCAACTCTTCATAACACAGTTATCTCCAGAAACTATTCTACACTGTCTCACAACTGTGAAATCTACATTCAAAGATCTAAGAAGATCAAGGGTTCCTAACAGAATTTAGTATCTTTTCCAAAACAGGATTTTGAGCCAAAATTTTGACTTTTCCTCAAATCTGGGCCCCTTTTGTCATCATTATATGGATCATCCGTAAGAAAACTATCAAATTGCACCAGCCAGTTCTCATTACTATTTTTATCAGAGATAATTTTGACTTTTCCTCAAATCTAGCCCCTTTTGTCATCATTATATGGATCATCCGTAGGAAAACTATCAAATTGCACCAGCCAGTTCTCATTACTATTTTTATCAATCTCTGAATGCAAAACAGGGTTGTTAGCAGTCCCACTATTCATTTTCAAGGGTATTAGAGTTAGTATAAGACTGATTTTCTGTGAGAAATTTTATCATGAATCACCCATTAAACATTATACTTAGGCCTTTGTTTAGTATTTTTTTTGCAATTTTCTTCATCTGAATTATAATGAGGGTCATCATCAGAAATCACGAAGAAAGATACCCATTTTGAAGTAAATGACAAACCTTTCCTCTTCTGATGTCTTCTTCTCTTTTCTATGACACCTATCTGAAATAAGAGGGAGCAACTCTTCTGCATGAAACCAGACATGCACTTCAAGTTAGCATCATCATTGAAAAGAAGAGGGCAATTAAAATGTACCGAGTATGACTTGAGACCGTTCACTTGCAATTTGAAGCTATTACTATTCTTAGAGGGTCGCTCATTATGTTGCATAGGTTCTTCATCTCCAAGGCTGCCATATGGTTGCA
>APFE031597991.1:79544-91569 GCA_000404065.3 Pinus taeda
AGTTTAGACTTAGGAACCCCATTAAAAATATTAATTATTTTAATAAAATACAATCCAGGTGGAATTTCACCAAAAGGTTTTTGGGTTCTTTAGAACTCATGTTCCTTAGCCTCTCGACGAATTTTTAAGGCTAGAGCACATCCGTTGCTACCAAAAAATAACAATTATCCCTCTGAAGCCACTATGTTGTTGCTGCTACTGCACTGTGCCTCTTTGCACTGCTGCAACTCTGCACTACACTGCTTAGTCTTGGCATTCTAACCACTGCATTTTTCGCTCCAACATTCCTTTACACCAACTGACACTAGTCCATCCTGCTACTTTTGATCTGGGCTCCCGTAGGAAGGTCGTGATCCAAGAGGTGGGCTCCTCAAGGATCCTACCCGTTTGTAGCTCTTTCGAACTACAACTCTAAATTAGCTCACCTCCCTCCTGGAGTTATCGCGACTGTCATGGCAAATTCCTCCTCCTCGATCTTCGTGGTTGCATCCTTCGGATCGTGCTTCTCATCTTTGTCCTCCTTTTTGAGAGGACACTGTGTTGTGTGGTGACCCATTTCACCACACCTGAAGCATTTGATCTTCAAGACGTCCTTCTCCTGCCTTGGCTGCTCTTACTTCCCCTTGGATGCAAGGGTTGCATTCCCTTCCTTCTCCTTGGGCTTTAACCCACTGGTGCTACTTTCATCAAGCTTACACTTGATTGGATCTCTCCTCAGCTCTTACTGCTTGAGAGTTTCCCACATACTATCCCAGTCTGGCAAAGCTTCCCTCCCTAAGAGCCTCTGGACAAAGACTTGCCACTCTTCTGACACTGAGTTTAGGGCCAGTCTCACCATATAGGTGTAGACCCTACAACTGCTAACTTGTTCCGGGTCTCCTGAAGCTTCGTGAGGAATGGATCAATGCACTCCCCCTTCTACATCCTGTTCAGATCTTAATTTCTGCTCTAAGTACATCTTCTGCCGCTTGGAAGATCCTTGATACAACATTTCCAAGGCATCCCACATCTCCTTAGTAATCCCTCTGCTGGCGATGTGATAGACCACATGATCCTTCACTCCATTGAGGATCATTCTCTTGGCCTTTGCCATTTCTTTCTCCCTTGTACTTCTTCAGCAAATTTGGATCCACGGGCTCAACCACCACGCTGTCGACGTAAGCCTTGAGAAAATGCTCATCTAGAAGACACAACATCTTTGCCTTCCAGATCACATAGTTGGATGCCCCATCCAACCTGTCCTGATTTCTCAACCCACTCGCTTCCATCTCTGCCACGAAAATGTCGAACTGCTCCTCTCTGTTTCTTACTGTTGTTGCTCAGCCAATAAGAAAACAAACTTCTTGGTGGGAAGTCTACTGAGGAAAAAAATCCCTCACTGTGTTTCTTCTCTCTGTTCTGACAATTTTTTGCCCAGCAAACTGCCTGCAAAAAACTGCGTCCCACCAGCTCTTTTCTCAAAGCTGAGGCTCTGCACTGCTCCCTCCAGCATGACAATATTTCAGGTTGGAAGCCCTTCCTCTCCGTTGACTCACTCAGAGAGATACTTTCCTTGAAAATTCAACCCTCCTGGCTTGGACTGCGCAATCCCTTTGGGGATTCAAATTTTTGCCTCCTGCAGCTATTCGATCTCCTCCTCTGCTCAGCGCTGGTTTCTCTGGCTTTGCTCTTCTTCTTTCACCTGCAACTCTGGTACCATGTGAGAATTCCTAAACCATAATACCTACTGCAACAACTGATGATATTGATCATATTTGTTAAATTCCTTTAAACAAATTACTTACAGTTTACTACGGAAAATATTGAAATACATACACTGCAACCTTCACTTAATTAAAATAAAATTCAGAAACAAGAAACTGAGCAAGAAAGAAAATACAACACAATGGCACCGTTGTTTTTTGGACAAATGTCCCCGGAAAAACCCAATGTGGGAAAATTGGTGCAGCAGATCTGAGGGTTTTTATTATTAAGTGGAAGTTATTTTTGAATACAAACTCTGGATGCCTTGCTGGAAATCCAGTATAGAGAATATCACTCGGTAGAAGAAATTAGTGAGATTACCTCACTCTACACTGCATGTCCTAGTTGATTTGACAGTTGAACCAATAAGTCCCCGGCTACCTTTGCGCTACCCCTACACAAGGGCATGCGTCACTGCCTTATAGGCACTGCATCACCTCTTTGTTGGATCAATTTGCTCTTAGGAACTTCGACTTCAGCCCTCTTGGCTCAGAACGTCAAACCCCCAACAAAATCTCGGACTTTTGCTTGGAAGGCACTGCGCTACTCTGCGTGAGCCCTTCCTAACTCCCCGTCAACCTCACTGGCCACTGCGGCCCTGCCTCCTCTACGTCTTTATCTGTCTCTTTGCTGCGTAATCTTGGCTCCAAAGTAGATTCTCAAGCCAAAATTTTCTCTGCCCCTCTGCGTGATCAACATGAACTCATTGTGCTGCTCTCTGGCTCAACAATTCGATTCCACTGATCAACTCTCGGTATATTTTCCAAATGACCTTCAAGCCTCCTTAAATAATTTTCTCGTTGACATTCAATGGCCCATATTAGAAGCTAATCAATGGTTAAGATCATTTATGCTTGATCCTCATCTTCTTCTAGAAGTTACACCCGCATGTAGCATCGGATGTGCTCTAAGTCTCAAATTTTGCATGGAGGCTTACACACATGTATTCCAAAGAACCCAAAAAGCATTTTGGGAAATTACACCTAGAAACAATATTATTAAAATAATTAATCATTTTTAAAGGGACCCTAAGTCTAAACTTATGAAAATAAAGTAATTAAAGGGTATTAATATAAACTATGGGTGTAACTTCTAGAAGAAGACGAGGATCAAGCAGAAATGATCTTAGCCATTGATTAGCTTCTAATTTAGGTCGCTGAATGTCAACGAGGAGATTATTTAAGGAGGCTTGAGGGTGACTTGGAAACACACAGAGAGTTCAGAAGTTCGATTTGTGAAATTTAAAGGGACCCTAAGTCTAAACTTAGGAAAATAAAGTAATTAAAGGGTATTAATATAAACTATGGGTGTATCTTCTAGAAGAAGACGAGGATCAAGAAGAAATGATCTTAGCCATTGATTAGCTTCTAATTTAGGTCGCTGAATGTCAACGAGGAGATTATTTAAGGAGGCTTGAGGGTGACTTGGAAACACACAGAGAGTTCAGAAGTTCAATTTGTGAAGTAGAGCAGAGGAGCTCCCGGGAGAATTTCGCTAGTGAGCTTTTGTAGTGAAGGGTAGGGATAGTTGGGTTGGATTATCTTCTCTAGAGCCCAGGATATGCAACAGAGAGGTAGATAAACACCAGGAGGAGGCAGCGTAGACCCAAAAGGGGTTGACGCTAGGCCAAAAGGGGCCTACGCAGTGCTTGACGCAGAGCTAGAAGGGCTCACACAGAAGCAACGCAGTGTTCCAGTAGAAGTTTGAGATTTGTCGGGGAATTGACATCTGTACTGGGAGGGTTGACGTCAGAGCTTTAGGAGTCAAGTAGACCCAATGTAGAGCTGACGTAGAGCCTAGAGGCTGATTCATGGCCCACATAGGGGGTGGAACATAGAGATAGCCTGGGATAGTTGGTTCATCCGCTGGATCAGCGGGACTTGCCGGGTAGAGTGAGTTAATCTCACTAAGTTTTTCTGCTAGTTTATTTCTTTGTAACTGGATTGCTAGAAGGGCATCCAGAGTTGTACTCAGAAATGATTGCTTAATAATATAAAACCCTCGGAGTTGCTGCACTGGTTTTTCCACATTGAGTTTTTACGGGGACATTTGTCCAAAAAATATTATCTCTGTGTGGATTTTTCTTTATTTGTTCTATTCTTATTTTGGAGAAATTAATAAATTAAGTGAAGGTTGCAATTGTATTAACTATGATATTTGTTGTAGGAAGCAATAAATAATTTATTTCATTAATTAACAAATAGGAGAAGTTTAATCAGTTGTTGTAGTAGTAGATTCGGGTGGGATTCTTGAATTTTCACATGGTATCAAAGCTGCAGGTGGAACAAGAAGAGTAGTGCCAGAGAACCCAATGCTGAGCAGAAGAGGGAGATCGAAAAGCTACAGAAGGTAGTAGTTCAAAACCCCAGAGGGTTTGCGCAGTTCTTAGCCAGAGGGCTGAAGTTTCGAGGTAGTCTCTCTCCGAGTGAGTCGATGGAGAGAAGGGCTTCCAGATCGAGTTTTTGTTGGGGCAGAGGGAGAAGCGCAAAAGCCTTATTGTGAGGAGAGCTGGTGGGACATAGCCTTTTCTTTCTGTAGGCCGTTTTGTTGGGCAGAAAGACGACAGAGGAGAAGGAAGGAGCACAGTTGAGGGAATTCTTCCTCAAAGGACTACTAGCCAAGGAGCTTGAATTCTCACTAGCTGAGCAGCAGTGGAGAGGGGAAGATCTACAAGCTCCAGAAGGGAGTGCGTAGAGCAATCTAGTACTCGTAGAGAAGAGGAGGCAATTCGACATTTTTGCAGAGATGGCCATGGATGGGCAGGATCCACGGAAGAGCAACAAATTAGATCCAGTTTCTGTAGATTTCTCACATGGATTAGTATCCTTGCTACGGGAACCCAACAAAATCATAGCAGGAGGATCACAGTGTTAGCAGATGCAACTAGTCATTCAAATGATAGTTGCATAGCTAGTTGCAGTCAGTTTCCAGAAGACAGTTGCAGAACTAGTTGTAGTTAGTTTCCTGAAGACAATTGCAGAACTAGTTGCAGTCAGTTTTTGGAAGACAGTTGTAGAACTAGTTGCATTGACACAGGCAGCGTGAATTGCCCAGTTGTAGTATGCAAGTGCAGTTCTAGCAAAGAGATTCCCGACACAGAGCTTCACGGTCCAGTTTCCAGTGCAGGACTGTGTGAGTTTCCAGGAGGGAGTAGAGAGATTTCCCATAGGGAGATCGAGATTCAGAGGGAGTCTAGTTTCAAAGGGAGCAACCCTATGGAATCTAGTACTTTTGGATTTGAGGAAATCATACTCATAATTGCAGTAGTTGCAGCAACAGTGTAGTAGTAGCCGCAGTATGAGTAGATCATATTTCGCCATGATTGCACATATACCTCCAGGGGAGAGATGGGGTAATCTAGAATTGTAATTCGAAAGAACTGTAGATGGGTAGGATCCTTGAGGAACTCATCTCTCGGATCAATTTCTTGCTACAGGAGCCCAGATCAAAAGTAGTAGGATGGACTAGTTTCAGACAGTGACGAGGAGTGTTGGAGAGACAGTTGCAACAGCTAGGAGTATTAGAGACTGAACAACGCAGAGCAGAGTTGGAAGCAATGAAAATGGCACAGAGAAGAGGTCAGCAACAATACAGTAGATTCAGAGGGTCAGCGCAAAGACTAGCATCAGTTGGGCTCATGGTATCATACTGAACACAATTAGTTCAGTAATTTGGGATGTTTTTCCATTGTTGATGCAGCAGCAACAACAGTTTGCAGTGCAGAGGCAGTGCCAACAACAACATGGATGTAGAAACTCAGAGGGAGTTGCAGTACCGATGCAGTGTTGATAGTGGCAGGGTCAACAACAGTACAGATGAAGCATTTGCATAGTGGTTGGTGGACAACATGTCAGACATCAGCAGCATAGAGGGAGATGTTACAGAACAGAGTGATGCTTCAGCAAGTTGCATTGCTAGAGCACATTCCTCGCTAAGAGGGACTGTTGATTTCTGGTAGCATCTGATGTGCTCTAAGTCTCAATTTTGCAAGGAGGCTTAGGCACATGTATTCCAAAGAACCCAGAAAGCGTTTTGGGGAATCCCACACAAAAATAGTTATATTAAAATAATTAATTACTTTTAAAGGGACCCTAAGTCTAAACTTAAGAAAATAAAATAATTAAAGGGTGTTAATATAGATTGTTGGTGAAACTTTTAGAAGAAGACGAGGATCAAGCAGAAATGGTCTTATCCGTTGATTAGCTTCTAATCTGGGTCGTTGAATGTCAACGAGGAGGTTATTTAAGGAGGCTTGAGGGTCACTTGGAAACATACACAAAGAGTTCAGAAGTTCGATTTTCTGAAACAGAGCAAAGGAGCTGCTGGGAGAATTTCGATAGTGAGCTTTTGCAGTGAGGGGCAGGGATAGTAGGGTTGGAGAATCTTTTCCAGAGCCCAGGATACGTAGCAAAGAGGTAGAGAGACACCAGGAGGAGGTAGCGTAGACCCAAAAGGAGTTGACGCTGGGCCAGAAGGGCCCACGCAGTGCTTGATGTAGAGCCAAAAGGGCTGATGTAGAAGCAATGCAGTCTTCCAACAGAAGTCGAATATTTGCCGGGGAATTGACGTTTGAGCTGGGAGGGTTGATGTCAGAGCTCCATAAGGCAAGTAGACCCAACGTAGAGCTGACGCAGAGCCTAGAGACTAATGCAGGTCCCACCCATGGGTAGCGCAAAGATAGTCAGTGGCAGTTGGTTCAACTACTGGATCAGTTGGTTCACTAAGTTTTTCTTCCAATTTATTTCTATGTAACAGGATTATTAGAAGGGCATCTAGAGTTGTATTCAGAAACTACTGCTTAATAATATAAAACTCTCAGAGCTGCTGCACCAGTTTTCCCGCATTGGGTTTTTCTGGGGACATTTGTCTAAAAAATACTGTCACTTATGTGGATATTTTTCTATTTGTTTTGTTCTTGTTTTGGGCAAATTAATTAATTAAGTGAAGGCTGGAGTTGTATTAGCTTCGATATATGTTGTAGGAAGCAGTAAATAATTTGTTTAAGTAATTAACAAATAGGAGAAGTTTAATTAGTTGTTGCAATAGTAGATTTGGGTGGGATCCTCGAATTTTCACAAATACACCATTGGAAATCTCTCCCAACTCTAGCTAAATTCTCCCTTGAGGTATACCTCCAATCTCTGGCCCTTATCTCTCCTCAACCTATATTCCTCCAGCCCCTCCGCAAGCCTACCTAGAGATCCTTGCGCACTTCCAGAAATGTAGAATTTTGGCCCCAAAAATTCCCTCAAACTCAACCCTATTAATCACCACAAAATATCTAGATAAAATAATGGAAAACACCCGCAAATCCTCTGATGCTCTGCTCCTCCATAATTGATCTCCCCAAAAGTAATTCGAACCACTTCTGGTCCTTGGAAGAAACACACACTAGCTGTAAGAACCTGCAAATATGCCCAGTGGAAACTTTGAATTGAGCTCCCCAAATATTCCTCACTAGGGAGACACTCGAATTTCTCTGAAATGAGGGTGGAATTCTGGTTGGAACTCCTGTGCTAAACAACACTTCTCTTCTTGTACCCAAAAAATCCAAGAGAAGATGTAATGTGAAGTGTATAATAGTCAAAAGATATAATCCGCAAAATGAGTCCATCCTGCATTTATAATTTCTCCTCATGCCTCTGGACTCCTTTTTTAATAATTATTTTATCGCTGGGGGACATTTTCCACTATGTTACTTTTGCCACAATTTAATAAAATAATAATTTGCCACTATTCTCTAATAAAATAATACTAGCCACCTTTCTCCAATAATATTTGCCCCTTTTTAATTAATATTACTAAAATTGGAAAAAATTCCTTAGTGACTCCCATGCTCGCAAAATTGGGGATATTAGAGTCCTCCTTGCCGAAAATTGCTTATCCTCAAGCAATGCTCGAACAAGCACTCCCTCTCTCTGCTGACCCAAATTGTCATTGCAAACAATACCGGGGTCCCAGATGTGCCATTGATTCACCAAGAACCCGTGCACCATCCTATCATAAATGAATACCTCGATACTAGGGTCCCATGCTAATCTCAAAATGATGCCACCATGCCGACGCTACACCACTCTGATTACAACTGACTACCCATTGTGCGCATACCGTATCCTCCTCTCCTAGAACCTGATGGTGAAACACTGATAAGGGCCAAACACATCTTGCCCAGGCATCTCCATGATGCCAAATCCTACCCGTCCAATGTTAACCCTGAACCTGTACAGCAATTGGGAAATCTTGCCTCGCATTACAATGAAGGCCTCTGCGAACCCCCATGTGTCAACCCAAGAGTGAACTAGATCACTCTTTGCCATGACCCTGCTCATCACGAGACAGAGTGATCTATAAATCAACTGAATCCATGTATCCCTAGATTCATCTGTGCCTTGTCTCTAGTCCCCAGATGCAATCAATATATAAGCTCCATATATCATGAACTAATTTGATGCATGCTAAACTATCTTGTGCCTGCCACTGCATAGTATTGATTGTTAGTTTTTGTAGTATCAGATTTATTCTAGCCACGAAATTTGGTGGAGAGGATAGAATACATGTATTCCCCAAAATCCAGAAATCATTTAGAAAATTCCACCTAGAGACGACTTAATTAAAACAATTAATAATTTTCTCAATGTTTCCTAAGTCGAAACTTAGGAAATCTGATTAATTAAAGGGTATTAATTAAGTCATGGTGACAATATTCTAGAAAAAGACATGGATTGAGTTCTAGTTAATCTCAGCCATCGATTAAGTTTTAATCATGGTCTTTGATGTCTCAACGAGAGATTATAAGAAGAAACTCAATGGGGCTTGGAGAATACACATCCAACACCAGTAGTTCGATTTCACTGGCAGATCGATTTCCAGAGTAGTAGCGGTAAGTTGCTGGAGAGAGAGCTAGTGAGCTTGAAGCAGTGAGAGAGGGACAGGGATAGTAAGGTTGGAGGAAGCTTTTCTAGCTCCGGTGAGTGCATTGCAAAGAGGCAGCGCAAAACTTCAAATGGGATTCCTTATTTTGCTGGGGAGAAGTAATGATTCAGTGCCAGAAGTTGGAGAGGGAGTCTGGAGGCTAGGAGGATCCGTCTTCCAGACAACTGTAATATTCCTAATGGAAAATTTGGGTGATAACAAAGACATGCAATAAATTTCAATACAAAATTTGCTTAGCAATTTACACATATAACAAAAATTTCTCCTCAAACACCAAACTGGCCAATTTTCATTAAATATAATGGCTGGAGTACAATAGAAGATGGAAGAGGTGCACTTGGGCTTGCAAAAGGAAATCTACAAGCCTCAGTTGATCAATACAAAAATGCCCAACTACTGTAGAAATGTTGCTCTCCAGAAAACTGCATTGGTCCTCTAATTTTGCACTGATGGCTGACTTCAGGCTTTGGTTTATCCCCTCAAAACAACCCAGAAAATTCTATAAAATTTGGAGTGTGCTCCTTGCCAAAAACTCAAAAAAACCCAGAAATAGTTTTCCCTAGTTTTGTCCCTCCAAATTTGGCCTCCTAGAGCTTGGCCCTCCAAACCAAAAATCTGCACCTATAGTTGGAACTGTTGTTTCTTGATCCCAAAATGCTAAGAAAACCCCTCCAAGTATGTCTCCCATCAAAATCTCAACAACCCAACTCTTCAATCCTTCGGCTAAGGCTCCTTCTAAACCACCCACATCATAGACTGCACAGTCCCGGGGAAAAAGACGCAGTCCCTTGAGCCAAAAAGTCGACCTGAGTGCTAAGCTCCTCCTCGTGCTGAAATATTGTTCCTCTAAGCTAGAAATTGGACAAGGATCACTCCGACAACACTTCTCACTCAATTCCCAACACCTATGCTCCACCAAAACATCTTGGCTTTCTCGACCGCGTCCTTGCTGAACCAAGAAGTGTAAATCTCTATAGGATGTAACTCTCTTTGTCTCCAAATAAAAAGGGAAGACCTTCCTTCGGTGGCACTCGAGATCCACCGAAGAAAGGGTGAACTTCACTCCTTGGGAAGCTCTTGTGCTAAGCATCATGTTGTAGCTCAGTTGAACAATCAAAGCAACAATGAATTATCAAATTATCAAAAGGCCCTAAATGTTGCTCCTCTTCTCATATTTATGCTTTCTCCCTTGAGTCTCATGTTGGTCGTATCAATAATTTCGACCCCCACTTGGGAAAATCGAATTGCCTTCAAGGGGTCTATATTATTTGTTGGTGAGTGGTCCCTGCATTCCACTAAAATGCACATCGACCCCCTTTTTCCTAAGTTTCTTCACCAAAATTGCATTAAGCCAAAAAAGACAAAATTGATAAAATTGTTTTTTTCACCTTAGGGAAAATAATTAGGAAGGGACATTACAGTCCTACCCTCCAGGATGTTGCTTGTCCCCAAGCAACTGCAAAACCGGATGCTGCAAAATTTGTTCACTCTCCCATGTGGCATCCTCTCCTTGCAAATCCTTCCATTTGACCAAGTGCTTCCTGATCACCTTGTTTCTCAACCTCCTCTCCCAGGTCTCCAATATGAACTTAGTTGTCAAAACTATGTGCTCCTCATCATCCAAGGGAGGAAACTCATTTGTTGCTGTAACATGCTACCCCAACGCCTTTTTCAGGCATGAGACGTGGAACACGTTGTGGAAACGACTCTTCGAAGGTAGCTCTAACTCATAAGCCACCTCTCCAACCCTCTTGACCACCTTATACAAGCCATAAAACCGAGGTCGAAGCTTTTATGCCCGCTTCTGCTTGAGTGAAGACTATCTATATGGATGCAAGTGTAGGTATACCATGTCCCCTACCTAAACATTTCTCTCCACTTTGCTTATCAGCATAAACATCTTTTGCTAATTGTGGGCCACCTGCAAGTTGTTCTTGAGAGCTCAGAGAATCTCCTGGCTCTCTTGAACCCAATCCTTTGCCCCTGGGGCTCTCCTGTCTCCAAACACCATGTCAAAAAAAGAAAGTGCATCATATCCATAAAGTGCTCAGAAAGGAGACATACTGATCAACATATGATAAATGTTATAGTAGCAGAACTCTCCTATATGAATCCACTTGACCAGCTCTCTCTGTTGGCCCGTCACATAGTTGCGCAGGTACCCCTCCAACCATTTTTTCATGATCTCAGTCTGCCCATTCGCCTGGGGGTGATAGCTAGTATTGGTTCTAAGCTTTGTCTCCACCAACTGGAACAACTCCTACTAGAAAGGCCCCATAACCTTGCTATCCTTGTCACTAATGATGGTCTTGGGGAGACCATGTAATCAGAAGACCTCTTGAAAGAATATCTCGGCCACTTGGGAGGCAGAAGATCTTGATGAGATGGCAAATAAATGGGCAAAATTGGTCAACCTATCGACCACCACATAAATGAAATCTCGCCCCTGGGCAGCTAGGAGGAGCCCCCTGATAAAATCCATGGACACACTCTCCCATTTCCTCTCCGGAATGGGAAGTGGCTGCAATAAAATGACGGGATGTGACAGCTCCACCTTGTTCCTTTGACAATCTACAGACTCTTGCACGTGCCTCAACACATCTCCTTTGAGCCCCCGCCATGAAAATATCTCTCTGATAAAACAATATCGCTTGAGGAGGCCCGGGTGTCCTGCTACGGGGGAATTGTGAGAGGCTTGGAAAATCCTCTCAAGTTGAGATCTTGGCACCAAATATATTCGGTATTTGTAGTAGATGACGTCATCCATCACTCGAAACCTGTCATCCCTATGGGTACCATCGAAAATCTCACAAGCCTGTCTGTCCTTGGAGTACTCAACCGAGAGTTGAGCCCTCTAGTAATGCACAAGGTCCATCACAAATAGCGCTGAGAGCCTCCTAGAGAGGGCATCCTTCACCACATTGTGCTTGCCCTTCACATACTCTATCTCAAAATCGTAAGCTTGGAGCTTACTCACCCATTTTTGATGTCTCTCCTCTAATTAGTGTTGCTCCAAGAAAAACCAAAGATTGTTGTGATCAATCTTTACCTTGAACTAATTGCGCACTGTAATATCCCTTTCCAGGAATATTCCTTGAACCCTAGCAAAACCCCAACCAGAAAAACGCACAAGTGGTATAGTAGCCGAGAAACTCACAGAGATATAATAACAGTAGTACAACAAACAATGATGCATACATAAAATATAATAGATACTCAAGAAATGCAGCGAGAAATGCTAAGCCATTTTACTATATTGAGTAATAAAATGAGATGGCACCTCGACTTGCTCAAGGCAAGTGAAGAAATACACTCAGAATAGCAAGAAATGGCTCCTCTCTGAACTGCA
>APFE031597993.1:0-11363 GCA_000404065.3 Pinus taeda
GTGGGTTGAGATTGTTGACATGTGTAGGTCAAAAGGAGGCTTTTAGAAGACCCTTATGTGACACTCTAAGGCCAAATTCGAATTTGAGTGGAAAGGATCATGGGATCATGAGGATATGTGTCCCATCTCCTAATTGTATTGAAACTCTAAGAAAACGTGTGTCTTATCAGTTCCTATTTTGATTAGAACTCTAGAGGTAGAGGGAGAGATTCATGGACTCTCATTAATGAGATGGCTTCTCATATTTTTGTATAAATAGGAGATCTCTCTCCTTCATTTGTTAGCTTGTTAGTCTCAGCTTGGCTTAGCTTGTTAGCTTGTTAGTCTTAGCTTGGCTTAGCTTGTTAGCTTGTTAGTCTTAGCTTAGCTTGGAGTTTGTAGTTCTTCCTTGATGGATTTTGAAAGCTTTGGAGAGCTTTGTTGTACTTTGTAACTTTGAAGAATTTGAATAAACCTTTGATGTTCTCAACATGGAAGGAGATGTGAAGTAGATGTCATGGATCACATTAGAATGTAAGGTAGAGTAGAATTTATTTTGTAATTTTGCTTTGATTTCATTCATGTATGTCATTTTATTGCTTTCAAGTTTGATAGTTTAGATTTTTCCATTCATGCAATTTTAACTCATGCAAGTGTGTTCAACCAATTGATTGTAGATTAGTTTTTCTTTACATGTTTTTTTCATCAAATAGTGATATGATATTGGCCTCTCTACTGACTTTGTTTTTTTTAGCTTTTCAATTTCAGTTATGCTTTAATTTCAGTTTTATTTATTTGTTGTTGTTAGTTAGTTTAGATATCAAATTCTTCATGACATTTGACGTTATCTCCAGAGCCGTTGCTTAACCCCGAAAATCTACTTGGTGAGCTATCGTATTATGAGTGAAGTGATTTGATTTTACTTTCATTTCTGCAATTAGATATCAGGTCCTTCATGACATTTGACGTTATCTCCAGAGCCATGGCTTAACCCCGAAAAGCTACTTCGCGAGCTATCGAATTATGAGTGAAGTGATTTGATTTTACTTTCATTTTTGCAATTAGATATCAGGTTCTTCATGTTATTGACATTATCTCCAGAGCCATGACTTAACCCAAAAAGCTACTTGGCAAGCTATCGGACTATAAGTGAAGTGACTTGATTTTACTTTCATTTGCAAGTAGGTAGTTTAGATATCAATTTCTTCATGTTATTTGATGTTATCTCCGTAGCCATGGCTTAACCCCGAAAAGCTACTTGGCGAGCTATCAGATTATAAGTGAAGTAATTTGATTTTGCTTTCATTTAGATATCAATTCTTCGTGTTAGTTGACATTATCTCTGGAGCCATGGCTTAACCCCAAAAAGCTACTTGGCGAGCTATCAGATTATAAGTGAAGTAAATTGATCTTGCTTTCGTTAGTCTGCAATTTTTGGTTTGTTTGAGTGCAATAGTTTAGATTTTATTTCTGTAATTAGATGGATAGCAGAGACAGTGATTTCATGATCAGTATTTCATCTTTTGTTTGATTTAAGTAGCTACATATTTACACTCTTGTTCAAGTACTGATTTGATCAATAGCATGTTTTGAGATCTTTTGAAGTGCTAATTTTTGGAAGTTACCATTAGGGACATAAACCTTGCCTTGAAATCTCTATCCATACTTGACCTTTAAAAGTATTCTTAAGACCTTAGAATAGGATTTCCATTTGCATTAAACACTTTAGGAGATCAACAAGAACAAAACCCCAAAATAAGATAAAAACTATAAAACAACGTAGTAAGAAAAAAGGTTAACTAAGCACATATGGTGCACCACACTTCATCAGTTTACGATACCCGTATTGATAATTTATGTAGAGCAATTTAAGATGTTAAATTTACTAGATAGTATGATGGCCGGGTTTCCATTGTCTTAAGGAATTTCCTCAACTCTTGCTTGTCACCACAGGAGAGTGGTTCGCTTTGTCTTCGAGAAGAGAAGTTCACGTACCTAGTGAATGTAAGTATATTTGTGTTAATGGTTCTTTCACTGTGAGGAGAAGAGAGTGAAGTTGAGTTCCAGGATGAAAGGACCCATTCCAACTCGGCTAGGAACACAAAACACAAAAGGACATGCACAGCTTCGGGCAGAGCAATACACTCGGATGTGGTTGTCACAACATACAAGGTAAGATAACACGTATAGAACTCATGGATCAGTCTGAGACGAGCGCGATGGTTGTTGCAGCAAGGTTCATGTAAAAGGTCTGTCTGATGTCTGGTAGAGCAGTCGACACGGATGGGACAGTATTAACAACATATACAACACATTTCCTTTGATAGATGATGCATTATAACAAATGAATCGGTTCAGATGTAGAACACATGGTTAAAGAAACATGCATTACAAGTGTTAAAGATCAGTCTTAGAACAAATACAATACATGTACAAAAATGTGTTGGTCTATTAACAGCCTTCTGAATTAAGTGAAAGTTCCAAGACACATCGTTACACCATACATCACTAACCCTGTCAACGGGGCATTGAAGCCACTACTTACTCCTCAAAGAAAAGATTACAAACTCTCTTGGCTATGTGGGAGGAGCTAAGGTGAAAAGTCCCTTCATGTACAAATGAAGGGGGTATTTATAGCCAAGGGTGAAACTAACCCTTGTGGTTGTTTGACTACCCTCATGATCATTTGACTTCCATGAATTTCTGACTTACATGAATCTACATTCAACAAGTGGGTCTCTTGGACTTCCATGTTACATCACGTTGATTTACAACAAGCCCATAGTGGAGAAGTGGGCAACATGACTCATGAATTGACATGACAATGCTAGTGCATTTGTGTTGTCATTGGAGTGCATGTCAAGCTACAGTGCTGCTGAGTGATGGATGTCTTCATGGTGTATCATAGCTTCACCTCCGCATGGTGAAGTGCGCAAAGTCTTCGATGGTCCTTGGTTCACTTGATGAAGCTCTAGCTTGTTGTTCCTTGATTTCATGTTGGAAGGCTTGATAGGTTCACTTGTTCGCAAAGGTGCATGTTCGTCGCATTCGTCCACTTCGCATGCTTCGTTCATTTGTCCGTTGGTGAACCTATCCATTTGCATGTGTTCCCTTCATTCATCTCGTTCATCATCTTGACATGTTTGTTGGTGTACTTATACCTGCAGTCACTCATGACAACATGACATCAAATCGAAAACCTCCTAGTCTACCATGACACATGATCATTCGAATGTGGGTGAATGGGAGAGGACGCAGGGCTATGATGCGGGATGATGGCTCCGGGAAACCGCTGATGAAAATTGCGCAAGAGTCACTTAAGGATGGAGACAGACAATCTGAGTCGACAGTGACCGACTGCAAGGTCTAGCTCCGCTGGGAGGAAACATTGTGCAAATTTCGAGAGGGAAAGTCCAGGCTGCTAGAAGGAAAGACAAGCATGCTCTGCACATTTTTCGGAATGAACAGTCAGCAGGGGCTAGACAGCCAAATTTTCACAAATTTTTAGAGGAATAGGTCGGGCTGCATGAGGGATCAGCAGGCAGGGATTGCGCAAATTTTCTGGGGAATTTCCCAAAAGGCTGGAAGACAGGTATTTGCAATTCCCAGAGGAAGCTGCCACTTGGCTACTGGGGTCACTGGCAACTAGATCTGTGCAATTCCAAGAGGGAACTACCAGTTGGCTGCTGGGGTCACTGGTAGCCAAATCTGTGCAATTCCCAAAGGGAACTGCCAGTTGGTTGCTGGGGTCACTGGTAGCCATAACTACGTAATTCTCAGAGGGAACTGCCAGTTGGTTGTTGGGGTCACTAGCAGCTGGAACTATTCAATTCCCATAGGGAAATTCCATTTGGCTACTCAGTCACAAGCAGCAGAAACTGCGCAATTCCTAGAGGTAACAGTTAGTCTACTATTAGGAGCTGCTAGCTAGAAAAAATTCACTAAGGCTGGGAGGCCGGCATGCTGATCAGCTATGTGTAATTTCTGAGCTAAGTTGATTGATGGGCAGCAGGAGACCTGCTTATGATCACTGTGAAATTTCTTAGATGAACAGTCGGTCGACTGTCCGAGTGGCCAGCATGAGTGTTACTTCAGTTGCTTGCAGGCAGCGCATCCTGAAAGAACTAGCTTGGTGTTTCTATGTTGTTCTGGTGGACAATCAATCAAGTCGAAAGCAGGGTGATGGTCTAGCTATCAGTGAGGAGTCTGGTTGTAAGAAATTTAGCAAAAATGACTAACTGCGTGAAGATTCGAAATATGCATAGGTGATCCTACGAACACACACTCGCATGACTTGATGACGAAACGTCCAAATCATCCAGACACACATGTTCAACATGGTTGATCGATGGTGCGAGCAACAAGCGTGACACTCATGATTGATCATTCATGATCGAGACGATGCTTGTGCGACAGTGAATGTGACTCTGTGTGTGAGTGCGAAAGATGCTTTCATGGCGAACACAACAATCACATACGAAGCGAAGACTTTGAGCATAACCAAAACATGGTCGCAAGCATGACTTAGACATCAACATGCAGAGACTTGAGTGCAATAGACAAATAAAGAAAATGTAAAGACACACACGAGCTCATGGAGTGAACCCAAGTGTGTGCAGTCATCAAGCGAAACTCTTCAAGGGAGGCTCTGAAATTGGTGAAGGCCAAAATTTGGAGGCTAGTTGTAGCCGCTACAACACTTGGCAACATGCTAGTAGAACTCCAGCTTCTCTGTTTCGGTTCATTACTAACACAGGGCCTTGGTCCTTCGGGTAGTATTGAATCGCTATGTAGGTTACTTCAGTTTCCCCACTTACCCCCTGGACATACATGGTTCACCCTTTTCCAACTTAGTCAAACACAATCAAAAGTTCATCTTAGATCTCAGTGTTTCAAATCTGAGAAGGGTAGTTTAGCTCACGAGTTGAAGATTTTTAGAGTATAAGTTTTCATCTCTAGTGTTTCTCCACTCCCAGTAGGCCTGGACAGTACCCTAACGAAGTCACGCAGGAACACATGCATTGCTCCACTGCTAGCGAGCCTCGTCAGTACTTCAGTGGAGTTTCATGCTTCACCTCTCTGCGCAGGAAGCCTTTCTCTTCTTTCGCCTTTGTATTTTATAAGAGAACTATGCATAGGCACTCATTTATTTTCGGGGCAGAAGAGGAATCCCGACTTATTGAGAGTTGAAGAGGTTGTTCCTTCAGAGAAGCATGTAAGACCTCTGACATAGGTTTGCTCGTTTAGATTTTTCCCCTTCTCCATTTCTACTAATTGGATTAACTTCAACACATAGAAAAAAAGTTTGAGTACTGGCATGGGGCTTCCCAGTGTGGACACAGGTTCATGGTTTGACCAAAGCTTCCCTTACAGATGGTTTGTATTTTTTGTCATGACTTCATCAGCCCAAGGTTGTAACCAAGCATAGAAAAAATGGACACAAGACTAGCCAAGTGTTGCAGTGTCACAAGTCTCTTCAAATTTCAGCCACATACTCTATTCAAAAGCTAGAATGTGGTATTCGGTAGCACTTATTTCTAGAAACAAAAATAGTCATATATCGAACAAACAAAAATGCATGTAAAAAAAATAGTAAGTAGAATCAAACAAAAGCAAAATCAAAGATAATAAGCACAAAAAAACAAAGGAAACAACAAGTGGCAAGCAGACTATGTACAAGGCATGGGCGTGACCTGACTTGTTGAACTAATGTTTGAAGACTTGGCCTTTGATAAGAAGATTATCAATCCTCCCATCAAGTGATTGCAAATGATATGTGTGTGAGCCAAGTTTCTCGTGGACCAGTGTCAATCCAACGAGCTCCGCTACCAAAACCTAGTGGCATTCCAAAAGACCTTCAAGTGAATACAACACCATTGTTTCAGGTCTACATGCAACATGGGCTCAGATGATGGCACGAGGTAGTTGTTTTTACTCCAAGAAGGGTTCAAGTTTCTGAAGTCAATGTGTGAGCAGATCTTCCCAGATTTCTTATGTGCAGGATTTAAATCAAAACACCAAGTGTGATGACGAACATTGCAAGAAATATTAGTCAATTTATTCAAGGAAAGGAGTGCAAACAACAAATATGTGTTACATGTCCTTTGTTGTAATGGATTGTCTTTTCCTTTACCTAGAATCTCATGTTGGATTGTTCACATGTAGTGCGTACTCAGGTCATCTTCTACTTGTGTACACGCATCTTGGTATTGTTCGATCAAGTAGTCAACAATTGGTTGTTGTTGTAGTGTGAAACTTGTACCAATATTAGGCATCTTCGGATCATGGTGGATTCCCAAGTTGCTATGTTCATTAATAGTGTTGGTCCTCCTTGTGTTCAACATGAGTGCTTCAACATCATTGTTTGTGACTCCAAACTTCAAGCAGCTTGAAATCATGCATTGTTGATTGTTTTGGATGACTAAGATACACTCGGTCCTTGAGTCATCATGTGTTCCTGATTTATCAAGACTCATGGTCCGCAACTTGTCTGTACATGGACCATTTGGCTTGCTGGTACTTCTGCTACTACCGTTGTTGCCACTACTGCTACTAACAGAAAAAGAAATTGTACAAGTTTCATTATCATCAGTTGGGCGAGGAAGGAGTCCCAACTGCTTGTCTAATGGGGTTGGGGTTGGCTGGGTAAGATAACACTCCAATGTATTTTCCAGGAAGCAATTGCCAAACATGAGTTCTGCGAAGGTGAATGGTTTGTTCTCGCCATCAAGAGGAGTGACATTTTGTTTCATATACCTCTTAGATAACACTCAGATTTGGTTGTATTTTCCCTTGTATGGAAGCCATAGGTGAGAACAGTCTGTAGCAAAGTACCCATCTAGCTTGTTGGACCACCCTCTACTGAGCAGCAAACCATATGCCTCTGGTATGCCCACAACAATTATGTTGATGCACGGGTGGACTCGACTGTCATGGGATAGTTGGATGATCACGTCTCATTGTTCACCAATGGCTAGTACCGATGTTCTATCAAGTTGGATGATTCTCGCGGATGTTTCACTCCATTGTGCATTGATCTTCTTAGCAATGGAGAGCAGCATGACATTGGTTGTTGCACTAGAATCAACCAAAAATTTATGGACATTGTAGTTGAAAACTTTGAATGAAAGTAAGAATGGGTGGCAACCTGAGTTTGCTTCTTCCATCCGGAGTGTATTAAGCACAGTGGATAGTGATCTGGGAGGTGTGCATTCTCCCTTACTGGTAGAGGTCGAGTTGTCCGTTTCTATTTGTCCCAATGCACATAGCAGGATATCAAGCTAGCTTTGGACTTTGGCTAACTCGAACAAAATGATGTTCACTCAATTTTTCTTCATGTCATAGACTATGTTGTAATTTATAGATGTTAGATTCATCGAGGTGTCCAGGGTGGAATGGATGCTCGTGTTGTCTAGCGGACTGTTCTGCAACTTGTTACTGATGGACGTGTTCTTATCCGTTGCTCTCCTTCCGGACTTGCTTTATGTTTGTTGCTTTGAGGTAGCTGGTGGATTGGCTTTCTTTATCAGTAGGCTCACTTTCTCTTGCATCTCCTCAAGTTTTCGGGGAGCCCTTTACTCCTAAGATTGTATCAATCATTTTTCTTATGGGGTTGCTTCTCAGTGTTCGTCTTTGAGACTACTTGCAAGCATTGGTATGTGTTCACCACATGCCCAGAACTTGGTGCTTCATCAAATGTGAGCTCTTCATTATCATCAGTGTCTTTCGGTTGCTCCTGTACGTTGCCATTTGCATCAAGTGTCTGAGTACAGACAGAGGTAACAAATCGCTTCCAATATGAAGAGTTCTCGGGATGAAATTCTTCATGGAAGGAACAATACTTAGGATCGTCACATTGATTGAGTTGGAACATAGGCTTCTACACAGATTTGGAGCCAAACTGGTTGTTCCTGTCTCTATCTAGGTGGATGACTGTTCACGAATGTGTCCGTCTTCCATTGCTTAAGTTCGGACATTTCAGTGGTCAAGTTCTTGATAAAGCGAGTGAGGGTCTCAATATCAGTTGCTTCCTTATCTCTGCCCTTTCTCACTGTTTCTTTGGGCTTCCTGCTCGGCTCCTTGGAGTCTTTGGTTGATTCATCATCCTTGATGACTCTAATGGCGCGCAAGTCCTTCTCAACAGAAATAGCCTCTTTGCAACTTTCTAACAGTGTTGGCTTCATAACGCGCTTGACGAACTGCGCAATGGTGGTTAGTAGTGCAAATGTGTAATAGTCGACAATGATGGAGCCATGAGGTTTGGTGTCTATTGCAAACTTGTTCAAGATATGCAGAAACCTCTTATTGAAATCTTTCACTTTCTCTTTTCCCTCCATCTTGAGGCTTCCCAGTTCTTTGAGTAGCATGGCTGAGGTCTTGTCATCAGCAAGGTTTTCGCAAACTTTTCAAGGAACATACATTTGAAAGAACCCCAGTTCTATATGGAGTTGGGTGGAAGGTTGTGATACCAAGCAGCTGCCCAGTTTTCCAAGGTACATGGAAATAGTCTACATGCTATGTCGTCATAACGTACCTCAAGGGTTTGCAGTTGTAGGTAGAAGTTGTCTAAGTGGTCTTCTGCCTTTACCATGTTGTCAAGGTTAAAATTTATGTTCATTCTCTACGCTCGCTTCAACGTCTTGTGTAGAACATCTGGGAGAGCTAATGGTCCCTGAGTCATCCATTCAAGATTTGGGTCAGCCATCTCTTCGTCTTCTTCATCCTCTTCGTCTTCTTCCTCTCTGTCTGAATCTGATGGTTCCGAATCTGAGTCTGTTGGTTCGTCTCTGCCTCCACTTCCTCCACTGCCTTCCACTTCACCTCCTACACCGGAGTTTGATCCCAAGACCACAAGAGTGCCTTTTTTTGTCTTAAAAGAAGATTGGAGGTTCCTCTCCATATTCAATAGCTTCTTCCAACCCTTCAAAAGTAGCAAGGACTTCTTCTTCCACCGATGATACAACCACTCATGTGGGAGTGGCCTTTGGCTTCTTAGATGCGTGTGGAAGGTATTGTACACCTGGGATCAATCTAACTACTTTCGTGAACTGGCGAGTGATGGGACGGACGAAGCAAAGATGTTGATATGAAATTTCATGTTCGATTTTGGGAGGTGAGGAGTAACCAACTGCAGAGTCGTGAGAGAGGGGTTGTGAGTTACTTCCTTGACCAGATGGTTGATGAGTGAGTGTGAGGGGAATTTCATCCATGTACAACTAGTGGCTCTTGTAGGGATACGGCCAAGGTAACCACAAACCAATCTTTGGATTGCAGGTTCTAGCCCACCTGCAATCAGAGAGGGCTCTCTCTTAATGATTCAACTGTGTTGATGATTTTAGGCTAGCTTTTGGCTCAGGGATTTTGTTTGTGTTTGGATGGAAGGAAAATGCTTCAGGCAGAGGCAATTTATGAAGTGATAAATTTCAAACCATTGGGCATGGAGTCATGGGTTAGGATTATCAGTGTGTCTTTCTGGTCATAAGAGAAATCATGAAGCAGGATAGCTGCTCATACCACAATCTTCAGACTAAAAGGATGAATGATATGTAAGGAATGAGAGGCACTTAAGAATCTCTCATTTAACTTAACAGAGGGAAAGATGATCTGTATCTAGGGGCAATGAAGAATCCCTAGATAATTGTCTTGGGTTAAAGCAAACATGAGCCATGTGGAATTCATATTTATGCTTAAACAGAGGAAAACATAAAGGAACAACCGAAATTGAGCATAGAGTGTATTTAAACAAATTCTAAGCTAATCTTTCTTTCAGCTGTTTAAGAGCGTAATTCATGAATGAAAACAGAGGTAAGAAGCACTTATTGAGTTATTCACAACACGAGAATTCCATAATCACTCTTCAACCAGTAAACACAGTGAACAATCCTTTCTCGAAGGCTCATAAGCAGTCTTTGATTATAGAAACTTATCAGATATTACAGTGCGAGTCTCTCCCGGAGCAAAATCTGCTAGAGATAGCTTGTTGACTAATCAACCAACCAACCAAACAACAACCCGTAATACAGTATTCAGGGCTCTCTTTATAGTGCAAATATCTCAAACTATTCATTACAATTGACCTAAAAAAGGTCTGCAAAAAGAGCTTTCTAAACCTAAAATTTGTGCCGAAATTAAATGCCGGTAAATATCTATTGAACTGTGTCAGAGGTAGCTAGATAAAAAGGAGTGCAATGTGGCCCTTGGAGCCTCGATGCAGTACTGCTGGAATAATTGTGCTTTGGGATCTGCAGTTCTGTTCTGGTGCGAGTTAAATGTGCAATAACCATAATTTGAGAGTTTTGAGTGGCCTCGCCCCTTTCTTTGACTTTGCTAGACGGTATTAAATTTCCTCCTGCTTTGGGCCACTGTTAAGATCTTCGCTAATACTCTTTGCCACTACATTGATGGTCTTCGCCGCTTTCTGATACTCTTTGACGTGTTTTCTCTCTGTGAATCTAATCTGATACTCTTTAATCTCTGTCTCTGGTCTCCTCCTGTCTTCAAATCAGTTTAATTTTGGCAAAATCGGGCAATTTCGGGCTTTTTCAGCACAAAACGGGCCAAGGAATCAAAAGATTCCCTAAAGATTCCCCAATATCGCGCATCGAAAACTACCTCCGTTTCTTGTTCCGGAGCTCCGAAGCTCGACTTTTGCGCTTGCGCAAGTTTTCGGTTTTCTAGCTGCTGTCGTCAGCATGACGTCAGCTGTACGGCGGATAACGTCAACCAGGTGACGTGGCAGGGTGGCTCATACTTTAATGCGATGCGATGAACTTCTTCTGATGCGATCACAATATCACATCGGCGGGGAACGAGAAGGTATTTATTTTGGAAATGCGATGCTTGCGACTGCCGATCGTTGATATCGCGATATTGCATCGGGAAACAAAGGATGGGGCACACCTATGTGGTAAAAATATTGCGATATGGTGACGCGAGATGGCTCACTAGGATCTGCAGAGTGCTAAGGAAATTGGCAAGGGTCTATTGCGATCGAAAGGAGTGAGTATGTGCATTAGAAGAGCACTTGAGGTCTCGGAAGGGGTCCGATAACCTAAAAAGGGATTTTATACTTTGGAAGGGGTCTATTGTATTAGAATATGGTTTGAAGGAGTAGCATGAGGGTTCTTGCCAAGTTTCAGACAAACTGAGCAATTCCCAGGGGTACTTATGGTTATTTTTCAACCAGGGGGAGGGATATTTACATAAGGGGATTATCTACATAGTTTTAGTATGGGGACAGGGAAAATATAGGGAGTTAAATAATAATGTTAGTAGTTAATATGGAGATGACAAGAAAGCGCTAAGTTTCAAAAATCTTAGGCTTGAAAAGGGGAGATAGAACCTTATAGAGAGAGTATGGATTCTCTTTGAGTGAAGCAGGTCTT
>APFE031598000.1:0-46290 GCA_000404065.3 Pinus taeda
TCCCCTCTGCCTAGATTTCCAGAGAAGTCTCTTTCATTCCTTTTCAGACTCCTTAAAAGAAAAGGTCCATCTGAGCACTTGTCACTTTAGGCTCATTAAAAATCGAAGGCGTCTAGAGTCATCTTTTGTTTTTTCTTGACTCTTAAAAATTGAAAAAACAAGTTGTGTCAAAGTGTCTAAAATTTATTTTAATCAGAATAACGTCACTGTTCCCTCGTTGGTCTTAGAAATTAGTCTCCCTTCATCGTAAGTTCCTGTAGAATCGCTAGGAAATCTTTTGGATAGACTAGATATGTCTGAACAACTGTCGACATCCAGGACTGTGCCATCTAACACATCAGCAACAAAACCTCCTATTGCTACTCCAACAATGTTTGCTGGTGTACCATCTATCCTGGCAAGTTATCCACAACAAGCCGAAGTCCAATCAGGGACTGTTTCGATGGCATGGTCAGTTCCTATTTCTTCATCCAGATTCTCATCTAGTATTTCTAATGTTGAAACTCAACAAATTGATCCATTGCATCTTCAAAGGCCAATCTACCCTTTAAGTACTAGATTTCCACCATATGGGGGGCAGTATGCCTTTTCGTTGTTCCCTCCCAGAGAACAATCATATGGGAGTTTACAACAAAGTTCGGGTCAAACTAGAATTACATCCAACGGTTGGGTGCCAATACTGCCTCAGCAACCAAGGGTTGTATACTCACTGCAACCAGTCCACCTTGTGTTGAATATTCCCACTATACCTGCTATGGTGACTGCATTGCAAGTACAAGCGCTACCTGTTGTATGTCAACCCCAAGTTTCTCAGGTTGAAATACAACACCCTCTTGTCTCAGCGATTAAATCACAACCTCAGGTTAGTGCCTCCTTATTTGGAGTGACTCAGGCTCAAACATGTACTATGACTCCTCATCTTGGTCAATCATCCAGTATTGGACAATAACAAATGGTCCAACAACCATGGCTAGTTCAATACCAACAACCACAATTCAAGCAATCATATGAGGGACCTGAGCAACAAGTCTTTGTAAGTAATGGGCAACCACATTTCCAAAGAGGTTATCAACAACCATATTATAATGGTTATGCCTATCAACCTTATCAAAGTTACCAGCATCAAATACATTGTGCTGGTATGCAAAGACCCACTGTTAAGGCAATTCCATCTTATCCTAGGTATACTTCACCTAACCTAAATCAACAGTTGCCCTTTGTAGCAACTCTAGAATTACCATATTTAAACCGGTTGATGAATGATCCAATTGCTTATGCCCCTTGGTGGCCGACGATTCCTCATAAAATTTCGTCAGATATTCCTAGATTGAATGGAAATCTGGGTGAAGGCCCATCAAATCATGTGATGACATTTCATCTGTGGTTTTCATCAAACACTCTCAACGATGATTCAATTAGGCTTCGCCTTTTTCAGTGAACGTTAACTGGTCCGGCAGCAAAATGGTATATCGAAATGCCTAGAGCTTCGTTTGATAACTTCAGTACCCTAGCCACAACCTTTTTAACCCATTTTTAGCTACCCATAAGGTACGAAATTGGAATAGAGCTTCTTACCAATTTCAAAGAAACGATGACCACTCACATATTCGATCATATTCATGAGTGGTGACGTCCTCGTAGAATGGTAAAAATATATGTTCCTGATCAGTTGTTGGCTGAATGGTTTATTAAGTCATTGTTACCTTCTATTACAAAATATTTGGCAAAGGGAGGAGTCGTCACTTAAGAGCAAGTTATTGCTAATGCACAATATCTAGACTTGATCTATACTTAGTCTGGCACACTCTACCATAAAATCCCTGATGCTCCTAGACCAAATTTTTCCGTTCCTCCCCCTCATAAATCAAACCAAGACTCTCATGCCGGCAATGGCGTGATAAGTATGACTAGCACGAAAACCATAAAGGCTACATCAAAGAAAGCCCATACGATTTCTAGTGAAAATGCACATGAAAAACTTCTTGCCTCAGAGGTTAATGTCATGTCGGCTAACAAAGGCAAAGAACCAAAGCAATCTGGAAGCAAGAAGAAAAAGAAATGGAAGAAGAAGAACCAAGAGGAGTCATCTCCTGAAAAATCATCTGCAAACCCTTTTGGGGATAAGAAACCAAAAAGTCCATGCCTAATATGTGACATGGATGACTGGACCAGAGAGTGTCCATATAAAGATGAACTTAGAAAATTCTTCAAAAGTTCATAAACCTTGGCTCTATTGACTGATCTGTTTCCGAACCCAGGAACAAATCTGGTTGCTAGCGAAAAATCTTCCCCATCACAAGTGCTAATATTGCTGGTTACAAAGCAACTGAATGATTCTCTCATATCGACAAGGAGTAAAGATTACGGGAATCCACAGATGTTGAACAACAAGGATAATGATCAACCTAGTAGTTCAACAACAACTTCGACCAAGGTTGTGCCACCCATCATTCCTGAATTAACGATAAAACTGCCAAAGGGAGTAGTACACAAATCGACATTTAATCCTCGTGCCAGAGTAGCACAACACTATAATATAGTGGAGGATTTAGCCCAATCGCCCTCTGCGATGTCGACTCTTGAGATACTAAGAATTTCCCTTCCCAAAAGCAAGCTTTATTATCCGCAATAGGTGGGATTGACCCAACGGATTCCAATTTTGTGTCTTTTAATTACAAAGGATATGACCCTCAGTTACCAGCTCAACTAGCTTTCCTCATTCAAGTGAAAGCCCTCAACAAAACTCTTCATAGGACAATTTGATGAGGGGGCATCCACATGTATTATGTCGATGAGTTGCTAGAAAAGTCTAGGGTCTCCATCCTTGTCATGATCATCAACAACATTAAAAGCATTTGATGGACGAACATACACCCCGTATCAGATTTTAAGTAACTTGCAAGTCAAACTAGGGACAAAACAGTAGAAATTGATGTTGAAGTTATCGACAGAAACCTTGATTACAACATCCTACTGGGAAGGCCCTGGATATATGCTATGGCTACCATTGTGTCGACGTACTTTAGAAAGATTGCATTTCCCTTCTAAGGAGGAATCACAATCGTCGACCAACAAACATTTCTCTCCAACAGTTCACAAGTTACGGGAAGCATTCCGATGATCCATAGAAGCTCTCAGTCGCTTCAAAATATCGGAGTAGGTCTCCTAAAAGACCCTTCCTTAATGGGGACTTTTTCCCTTCTGCCTCCGAGTAAGCTGACAAAAGTGGCCACAGTGGAAACCTGTCCCATGAGATCTTCTACATCAACGAAAATGAAGAAGAACTCAGGACATTTTGATAGTGTGCATCATCATAAGGCATTGCTTCCAAGCCCTACCATAGCTACATCATCTGATGATCAATTCAGTGATGTTGTACATTATGTACTAGGGTCATTGGAACTAGATCTTTCTTTCATAACCCCTTATGAGTTGTCATCAAAGGTCGCCATGAGGGTAGTTCTTTCACTGTGTCAACCTCATTAAAAAATGAAACAACTCCCTTTCCAAATCGAGTCTTTCAAAGATCTAGAAGGTAAACCTTCATTCCAACCACTGAGCTAAATGCAATGAAGCTTGGGGGGCATGCACCTCAATTTGCGTTATTATGCTGGGGGCATGCAAAATTATCACGAGCAATGTTACTGCAGGGTTCAAGCTCGTTAAAAAATAAAACTGCCACAAGCAGTTTTAAAGCGGAATTCAAGCTCATTAAAAAATAAACATAAGCAATGAGAAAATGTTTCCCCTAGAGTTTAAGCTCATTAAAAAACGAGCCAATTTTCTGGTAAATAACCATTGCGAATGCATTATCATAAGCTTTGGAATCTTGGTCATGTTCTCATCATCACCTCCACTCTGTTTTAGCCGATCATTCGACTCCATTTGCTTTTTTACCCTTTTGAGGAACATCTGCGAAGAGTGATTCTATTAGCCATCCTTGTGGCACTGCCGTGATTGGAAAATTCCAAACCTTACCTGGAATCAGCTGCTACCCGAAATCATCACTCGTTCCTCGAAAAACGAGTCTCCTTTAAGCTCTTTTCAAATGACTCATAAAATATGAAAAGATTGTCAAGCGATTAGCCTCTTCGGCTCATTAGAGTCATCGGAAGTGTTATCCCTCCTCTAGATTTTAATCTTTTTGGACTTGAGGGATCATTACACAAAAAAATCGAGCACTTGTCTTGTTTGGCTCATTACAATTACCGAACATTCACCCCTTTTGTATTATTTTACGCTTTTTCAGACTTAAGGGATTATATGATGAAAAAGAACCTTTAGAGTTTCCTTTCCATCCCTTTTAGACTCTCTAAAATTGAAAAGGACCGAGTTATATTTGTCGTTAAACTCGTTAAAACTGGATAGCGACAAACTCATCCAAATGGACGAGAACGAGTTTCACTGTTGCTAGGCTCATTAAAATATAGCTACAGGTTCGCCTGAAGGGTGGATTATAGAACAAACATATGTTATCCTCCTCAAGCTTGACAAAAATAAAGAGGTATTAGTCAGCAATGATTGGGGAAAATTGGGAAGAAAACTTGAAAAAACTTTATTAGTAGCAAGTCGCTCTTGAACATGACACTTTCTCTCCACATCTGAGTCGAGTTGGGTTGTTCTGTTTACTAGTCATATCACCATTCGTCTGTCACACCATCCATATTTGGGGTTACACTACCAATCTATCGTCAGCGTCACTGATATGTTCAAGAGAAGTCATTTAGAGAATTCACCTGTGTCTCACCCACTGCAATACATTTATGCTCCATTTTTTCATGACCGCCACCCTGAACCCTATATCATCAGATCATTTTCACCTCCAAAATCATTTGCTTCGTTCCGTGCCGTAGATATGGGATTCATTAAGGCCCTCCTACGATGGGTCACTTCTTGTCGACATCATCGCATTATCCAAGAAGTTGACCTAGGAACAATGCTTTCAGTACTTTGAAGCTTGCATGCCTCAATGGCAAGTTTCCCACTTTTGGCAACAGGTTTACATTAATGGCCTTTATCCAAGATATTTTGTGTGGTGTTCAACGCCAAGTCCTTTTTCACACTGCGTGAATTGTACTGTAGTACCTTGAGGGTCATTGTAATTATTAGTGATTCCTCTCATGCTTGTTAACAACTTACATCATTGGTTGGTAATCAGGCAATGTCTTTCGATGTTCAACTCCAGAACATTTTTTCACATGGATCAACTTGTACTTCGAGTGAATATTAAACGAGTTTTGAAGACCCCATATTTAGTTTCATCCATCCGGGCTACGATATATTCAGGAATATAAAGACACCAAATGTACATCATTGCCAAATAGATGATCATCCAAATCAAAGGATGATGAGTCTGAATCATCAGTCTACTACACAGACAATTGTCTGTCCTATGTACATGAAAATTAATTTATAAAGCTGAGCATGGGAATGCCCGCCTCAGCTAGATCATTGAAAAATATTATGAAGATAAGTATGTATGTATTATTACAGGTCGCCTCCAGTCGAAAAAACTTCAGATCCTCATGGTAAGCTTTTCACCGACATCAAAAGATTACGACCTCTGCTTAGTGGGCAGCTATAAGAAATTTTGGCACTCACCCATTGATAATGTCCTTAAACAAGGGCTCAAGTCCTAAAAGTGTTGCTTCACTACCTAAAGGAACAAGGTCAGCTGATTACATCATCTCCCAGAAGTTCTCCATTAAAAACTGCTCAGAAATGGTCAAAATTGGACCATACTAAATACCCAGTGCAGAGGGTGCGATGCATATCACCTTCCCAGTGTAAAGGGTGCGATGCATACTGGATGGCCCCTCTATAGGGTGCGATGGGTGGGAATGGACAAATGGCAGAGACAGTTTGTGAGGTGGAAGATCATAGAATCTTCCAGAAGTTTCCCCTCTGAGACTTGCCTCTCTATTTTCGACCAAGGATGAGTAAGAGATCATCAGTCTCCAAGTGGAATCAAGAACTATCAGAGGAAGGAAACTAATCAAAACCCCAGAAGATGACTCACCCCACTACAATCATCTATATATGGATCCCTCATCACAGAGATCCAAGGGCTGGAATCTTGTATCTTGTAGAGAAGTGTTGTTGGTTTTTTGGTGAAACTTCGTAGTGTTGGGTGATCTAAGCTTTACTTGAGGTGAAGAAGGGCTTTCTTGCTGGAGGATGATGCTGGGTCAGAACAACTGGTTGTAATCCTCTTGCTATTCTTAATATTAATAAAGCTATTCAAGTTTTCCTTCATATTCTTGTATGTTTGATTATATATGCATTTGTATGGTTAATACATTTTTGGTCACGTGTTATTTATGAATATAGATCTCTGTTCTTCGATAGTATTATGCTGCTTTGATTCCACAGGTGCTCTTTGAAGCTGGGCAGATGAAGAAGAAGCGGCAAAGATCTATGAGGAAGGAGAGGAAACGAGTAAGGAACCAAGCGCAAGACCAAGGTTGGTGACCTTTATTCCACTTTTATCTATTTTCATAAAGAAAAATGAAAGTAGTCATTACTTGTTTGTTTCTAAGATAGCTACCAGTGTTAGTGGGAATAGCAGCTCTGAGTGGACACTATTCCTGGTAACACACTAGTAGTTCATTTCTCCAATTTGAAAAATATAATTGTAGTCTATACAAACAAACTATGTCAACTAGACATTTGATTATTATAATTTATACACAGTTAACTATCTAGGGAGACATTTATGCGATTTCGTGTGTACTTGGTTTTTCATGTAATTAATATTTGCTTACAAAATTCATTTTAAGTGAAAGTTAGATTAACTTAAAATTGCATTGAATGATTTGAAGAATATATGTGTAGTAAAAAAATTCAAATATATTCCTTATGATAAAGATTGAGCGAAAACTAAGAGCTAAATGTTTAAAAATAATTCTTTTGAGAATTTAGATAGGATTTTCTTTGCAATGTTATATAAGTGATAGGGCTTATAATGGTTTTTCAATTTTACTGGTTCCTATAAGAAATAAAGATCATTACGAAAAATATATAAGTAACAAGATTGTCGCTACCTTATATTCTTTTGCACATTAACATCATATGACTTTTGTTTATTGTGCAACAATAACTAATATTTTACAAAATATGTAAAAAACATTTCATTTAAAAAAAAGCCACTCAATATAATGTTCATTCAATATATATTATATATATATATATATATATATATATATATTAATTAATGTTCAATTCAACATTATATATAATATATATATATTTTTTAAAATACTAAAAGAAAAAAACCCAACATTGTACATCAGTTACATAATTTTGACAGGTTTAAAAACAACTTATTAAAAGTAAAATAATTTAAATGTTAAGTTATATTAATTTTATATATTAAAAGATCACGTCTTTGTTTTATAATTAATATATTAAAAAGTAGGATGGTTAGTCTACATTGCCCGTTTCATGAAAAGAATATGTATTGTCCCTTGCATAATTTTTTAAATCATAGGTATTAAGTCTTTTTTTAAAGTGAGATCTCCTTTCTGACACCTTGTATATGCATATTGGCTAAATTTTTCCAATAGAATAAGAGTGTTTTAAAATTTAATCCTTTGTCTACAATAGTCGGCAATACTGTTTACAATAGTTTTCATTCTAGAAACTGTAATAACAACCAAAAGAAATGTTTCCAAAAATGTATTGCATTTCTTCTGATATGACATATTACTAGTGAAACTTGATTTGCAACCTACTTAAAAGCCTTGGTAGGTAATAAAACTTACATCAACGAAGTTTGTTTTTTCTCTTCCTCTTCAGTCAGTCATCCCAATCAATATTAGTATCCCACTCAATTCATTGTTTTCGAAAACTATCATTACGATATTATTCGCATAATTTTTTGTCGCTTTGAATTATTTCATAATTAGTAGAAAATGTGCTGCACAGTATATTAGAGTATAAAATTTATCCGTCCATGAACAAATTTTTCTTTATTTGCATAACTTTCTACTCATCAAAATATGTTGCACCATAGATTTGTGTATAGAATTCATTTATGTCTATTGAAGTGCTAGTTGTCAATTGACAAGCCAAAAGAGAAGTCATCACTCCAACAACACATTTCCACTATCTAATTTAATTTGTCGAGTAATGATTCCCAATCTTGAAAACTACAAGTGAAGCCACATGGTGGGGTATTAATAAATGCCAAAATAACAAGAATAATAGAGATCAAATCTCAATAAGGAGTCAGTCAATGTAAGAAGGCAACAAATCGTGGCTATGCTTGGAATAGATTGCCCATGACAGATCATGAGTTGAATGACATGGATGTTAAATCAATTCTTGTATGTCCACAAGGATTCACAGAACGAATAGTTTCAAAGCTATCAATAGTAATAGCCACAAACAGGTCACGTAGGTTACATATCTTATCTTCGAAATCTGAGAAATTTGTGCAACTAATCCAGAAGGTATATTTAGTACCAGACTAGAGCAATATTCAATCTATCCGATTGCGTACTGTAGTTAAAGGCCAGAAGGAAACCTGAATTACAAGTCGGTAAAGATCACTAGGAATCTTGAAGCAAAAACCAATGAGAGAGAGAGATCACTTTCATTTTTTTAAATGTTAGGTGGTACAGAGCAGCTCATTAAAAAAGAAAAACAAGGATACGATGCAACATGGGAAAAAAATATTTTATATTCAGCGTTTCCATACTACAAAGATGACGAAAAACATTGAACCTCACATTATTCACCAGAGGGATTGAATGTGAGATGACGGTGGAAGAGCCAAAGCATTAGGAGAACCATCACATCTAGGCTATCCATTCGTTTTGAAATTTATTGGGGCCATCAAGGTTAACACACTTCAACTGAATGCATGTGCTTATCTTTTATCCAAGTATGATGGAGCCCATTGTTTTGTTTGTTGACGGATCTCAAAACATTCGGTTGCGAAGGAGGCATACACAGTGGTAGAAGCTATCTTCCTTCCTAGCCATTTTAAGCACTCGGAGTCCAGAGGCCTGGTGATCGATTACAGAGTTATTCAAAGTCGAAGACTATGACATGTAGAGAAAGGAGGCGAAGTGGGCATTCGACGGGTTTTTCTAACAGGTGCACAACGTGGTGTAAGAGAGGCCATAGATGGGGCAGAGCGTCGGCCATGCACCCAATCCGAGGAGGCAATCCTTCCACTGTCGACAATGGCAGTTCCACCATCTAGACTTTTCCCTGCGAGTTTTGATTTGCCGAGATGAAGAGGGGCTTCATATTGGGAACATTGTGAGGAGTCGTGAGAAAGGAGACTTTGGTGCCGTGTTTTGCGAGTCTCTTGGCTATATTTACGTATGTAGAAAGTTGGCTATGAGCAAGTCAGGAAAACATTAGAAAGTGAAGTTCTTTTGAAGATCTGCCATTAGAGTCATTGCAGCGGCCTGCATTGTATAGATCCATTAATCTTGCTATCTGTAATGTTTATCACTCCGATAAGTAGAGTATTTGGCAGTGACATAGCAAAGATCATTATGAGAAATGTATATTTGAAGAAGTAACCTTGTTAATAATAAAATAAAGCATATTATCAATAAAAATATTTTCTTTCATAGTAGGCTTAAAGTTATAAGTTTATAGGATCACACCATGCATCCTATCATCCCTTTCACAAAATATAAACAAACAAAACGTGTGTGTGTGAAATCTATTAAACCTGTGAAACCTATTAAACCTACATGCATTTTTAGAATCCAACATGTTAAAGAAAGGTCAACATGTATCACAAAGAGGAGCATTCTATGTTTTGCACAATGCGAGTATGTGAATTTCTATCTAAGAATCTTCCATAAACAGTTGGAGGAAGCCACACCGTGGAGCCTGCCATCTATCTGGTATCCATAAAGCTTCATTTTGGGAGGTTGATACTACTTTACACCATAGAAGTTTAGATGCCATACATATTCCTGATCCTATTCTTTTATCTAGCAGAATATGTTGTTTGAAGGGAATATTTTTGTTTTTCAGGTTAGCTTTAAATTATGTGAAAGAGGTCAGCAAATTGGTTTAATAGTTTGAAGGGACTTATAGAAAGAATTAAGCGGAGGTAAAAGCTCAGTATGGATGGTTGTATAGATTGTGTGGAAGTTGTAGATCTAGGGAAACATCCCTCATTGTTGAAGATGTCATATTGGACTTGTAATGTGGTGATGTGATAGCTTGGGATGATGTTTAGTAATTGAGTTCGGGAGATCCATGATTCAGGAGTTCGAGAGTGGAACTCAGGAATCCAACTTGCTCACTACACCATTACAAGGGTTATGAGACACCGTGATGGAGTTAGGAGGCTAGAAGATTTCAAATTCATAGTAATGGAGGGGTATGGAGTTATAATGATTGATAAAACCATGTATGAAAACCAAGTACGCAAAGGACATCCTACTAAATGTTCATTTGCATTGGGTGGTCGCACATGCATTCCAGTGGTTGGTCGTTCCTTTATATAAACCTCAACATATTCTTTTTTCATGTTTGACCACAACTGTAATTTGTTGGTTGAGGTTGTGACAAGTGTAGAAATTCCTTGTAGATTCAAACTACTTATATAATTTTCTAAAACAAAAGACTTTAATCTACTCTATTCATCAGTGGAAACAATTAAAAAATCGTGAAATCACGAAGAGTACAAGAGAAATAACTCAATAAACACAATATGCAATGATTTAATAGGGGAATCTCCAACTAAAAACCCCTACTATTTGTATATTTCATTAGTTAGAAATTATAAGAATATTGGAATGCTTTGCTCAAGCCCAAGCAGCCTCTACACTATCACTATATGTCTCACATCTTCTTAGACAAGACTTGGCCAATACTTAACCAATATTCTTCTTACCAAAGTCCCTCTTTCATTGTGCTATTTCCTTGGGAATTGGCCCCATATTAATTAGGGAAATTCCTCAAAATGAATCGCACAATTCTTATAGGCCTTCCTCCCACTGCATGCACCACCTGTAAAATTTAGATGATTATATAACTGATAGTACACTGCCCTTGAACTCCAATCTCAGCTAGGTAACTCTCATATATGACATGCATGAGCTATTTATGAGTGAATCATTAGTTAACTCGTTGAACACATGAAGCAACATCCCATTGTCTAACTTCCTACTAGTTCTTCCATTAATTGGAACTAGTTTAACTGAATTTAACTCAAATAAATTGAATTAATTAATTACAACTCAAAATAAACTCAATCAGGGCTCCTATAAAGCAGGAGACACTCTGCGTGACTCAAATTAGACCCTCAACCTGAATGAACTAAATGAACTAAGTCAAATTAACTTAGTTAACTTGTACAAGTTGTCTTTTGATGTGGAATTACAATTTTATTCCTAATTTAATTCGAGGACAAATTTGAATTAGGATTTTCTTGTTTCATTTTCAACACTCCCTCTCAATAAAAAAGGGATTATCAAATACCCCAATCATGCCTCTATGGAACTCGGATTTGCCTCTTCACAATGCCATAGTCAAGATGTCTACATCCTATGCCTATGTAGGAATGTACTTTAGAAACATGATTCTCCTTTTCACACAATCTCATAGATGGTGATACTGGATGTCGATATGCTTGGATCCATCATGAAAAACTATATTCTTAGAAATTTTGATACAAATTTGGTTGTCATAGTAAATCACTGTAGGATCCATCTGTTGACAAAATAACCCAACAAGGATCTTCCTTATCCAGATAGCCTCAAAAGTTGCTTGACTAGCAACCATGTACTCTGCTTCTACTGAACTGAGTGGAATTAATATTTTCTTCCTATTGTACCAAGAAACTGTTGTTGACCCAAAACTGAAGATTCCCCCTGATGTACTCTTCCTGTCGGATGGACTCCCTACCCAATTTGCTTCTGTGAAGCCTTGAAGCTTCACTCCCTCTCCCCATTTGTACCAAAGAAAAAATTGAGTGGTGTGTCTAAAGTATCTCAACACATGTTTGGCTTCTTTGCAATAGATTTTAGTCACTTAATCGTTGATTGAATAAGCTGGTTAACTGTAAAACATATGTCCAATCGTGTGTTCACCAAATACATAAGTAAACCCAAAAGCCACCTATAAATAGTAGCCTATCCTACTTCACCTGAAGTAGTACCTTCCTTCCTCCACTTCCTTGCTAGAGGAGTCTCCATGGGTTTGTTGCTCTCCATGTGGAACTTTTTCAATATCTCGTTGGCATACTTTCCCTGAGAGACAAACAGTTCCTCATCTCCTTTCCATACTTCCATACAAAGGAAATAAGGCATGAGACCCAAGTCCTTCATATCGAATTATCTTTCAACATCCTCTTTACAAGACTTTACAAGCTTCTAATCACTTGTTATAATTAAATCATCAACATATAATACTATAATCAATCATTTACCTTCAACCACAATATGGTAAAGGTTTTCATCTTCTTCAGTTTTGGTGAAGCCCAACCTGGTGAAATAGTTTTCAATCCTCATGTACCAAGCACAAGGTGCTTATTTCAACCCATACAATGCTCACTTGAGTCTACACACATGTGATTCTTTGTTGAGGGTATCAAATCCTTTTGACTACTCAATGTACACCTCTTCCTCAACCAATTCATTGAGGAATGTTGTCTTCACATCCATATGATGTATATTCCATCCCATCTATGCTTAAAGTGCTAGAATAGATCTAATTAAAGAGTACATTTCTAATGTAGCAAGGGTCTCCTCATAATCAATTCCCTCCACTTGAGAGAACCATCTAGCCACAAATATGCCCTTGTGTTTATACACACTCTCATATTTTGCTTCCTTTGCCTTGTAAATCCATATATAACTCACCACTGAAATTTTTGTTGTCCTTGGAACCACTTCCCAAACACTTTTTTTGATATTGAAGTCATACTCCTCTACCATGGCATCAACCTATACTATTTTCTACATTGCTTCCTTGAATGGGAATGGCTCAATCTCTATACTCTCGCTCATCAAAGCCATGTATCCAATGTACCGATCTAGTGACCTCATCTACCGCACTATGATATGGGTGCTCGCACATTCTCTCTAGCATCATGTATCAATCTATCAGCCTCTCTATTGTGCTTCCTTCCATATCTAGAAGTCTCTACATGAGTGGGTGCTTCCACTCTCTGCTCCTCTACATGTGGTTGCTCCACATCATCCTGAGTTTCCTCCTATGGAGCTAAAATGTTGTCATTTGCATGCAACTAAAGCTCCCTCTCAAGGGAACATATCATGGCCTTCTCTTCATTAAACTTTTAATCTCTACAGGCTATTGTCATCGTGTGATATGGCAGGTACACTTTATAGTTGTGAGATGTATCACTATACCCCACATATATACCCAACTCAGTTATTCACTCTAGCTTTTTCCTTGCATCCTTGGTAACATGACAGTAAACTAATGAAGTAAAGATCTTGAAGTGTGCCACATCTAGTTTCTTAGCTAGAAAAGATTTTTATGGTGTACTCATCTTGAGAATCTGATGAGGACTCATGTTCTGCACATATAAGGTTTTGGTGCATGCTTCAACCTATAAGTGAAACTATAGGCCCTGATCATGTAACATTTCCCGTGCAGCTCACACAATACTTTTCTTCTTCCTTTTATCTGACCCATTTTGTTGTTGTTTATGGGGTGATATTATCTCTTGTTGAATTCCTTATGATGCACATAAGTTATTGAATTCATTCGACACATATTCTCCACCATTATCGCTACTAATAGCCATCACTTTCCTACCATTGCCTTTCTCAACAAGTGCTTTAAATTCACAAAATTTATAGAACATTTGATCTTTCTTATGCATGAAGAAAATCCATAACTTGTGTGAGAAATCATCTACAAATATTACATAATACTTGTGCTTGGCCATGGAGGTTGTCAAGAATGGTCCATACACATATAAGTGAACTCTTTCAAGGATCACTTGCACTTGACTATCCCTATCATGAAAGGTGGCGTTGGTGTACTTCCACAAGGTACACCCTTTGCATGTATCTCTCTGCTCTAGTGCACCTTGGCATGTACTGTGGAAATCCATTGCATGGTATTCAAAGCTTCATGGTGCAAGTGGTGCAATATTTTATGCCACAATTTACCGATGTCTCAGCTTTGCACCTTCTTTTCTTTTGTACTAGAAGCAGCACAATATTCTACATCCAATTTGTAGAGGTTCTTCACCTTAAACCCCATTTTCTTCACTTGTCCTAAGGCTATGTGACGAAGGAGATTCTTTCCTTTGCTAAATATCACATCACAGCCACGGTCCTCCAAAATAGAGACTAAAACCAAATTCTTCTTCAGACCCAAAATATACATGCCATATTTTAATGTGAGAGGAGGACCATACTCCCTCTCAAAAGTAACAATACTAATTCTGGTCGTGCTATACCTTTCATTATCTCCAATTTTGATGTGCATTTAGAGGTGCTTCTCCTACAAGCCACTGAAGAATTATTTGTTGTCAGTCATATGGAATGAGGCTTTACTATCCAGATACCACACACTACCCATCACTGATGTCACCATGGAAGAAATGAGGGTGGAATCCAACTCAAATTGTGAAGCAAGAGCTTCACCTGCTACTCCTCATGAGGGCTTCTTATCGACCTTCTTGTGTAGACACTTCATGGCATAGTGTCCAAACTCATGACAATGAAAACATTTAGTCTTCAACAATTCCTTCTTCTTGCCACCCCGAGTGGAATCTCATTTTGATTGTAATTTATTTCCTTTCCATTCTTCACCTTTCCATCTAAGCACAGTTCTACTCGTCATCACACTTGGATCATGTCCCATCTCTAATGTTGATCAGGTGCTCAGTATTTAGCTCAAAAATCGATGTTCTTAGAATGACTTGAAACCTAAATGACTATGTCCATCTCGGAAAAATGATCCCAACAAAACTTGTTTCATGAAAGACTAAGTTCGTATGTGCAAGTTATTGAGTTTTGTTCATTTTGCTAAATAGCCAAAATTTAAAAAACAAAATTCATAGTCATTGCACAGTCACCAGTCTGTACTGCTGACATGGCAAGTGACTCTAGAGGGTCAACTTTGTTCAGCGAATCAATTAGAGCTTGTAAAGTGTGAAATTTTTATTGGTTGATGGGAGGTGGTGACGTGGAATATTGTAATTTGTTTAGAATAGGACCAATGAGGAGGGGGGAAGTGGAAAGCTTAGTGGCCGCCATGCGCCCCTCCCCAAAGGACCATCTATGGGTTGTGGCAAAATTTTGATTGAGGCACCGGGGTTTGACCCTATGACCTCCTCTCCACGACAAAGACTCTCTACTATCTCCACTATATGTTGGTGCTTAACATGTATAGCACACCATTTGTATTTAAACATTAATGTTTTTGGAGTGGGTGGTTAGGAGGGCGAGTCTACGGGCCAGCCCTCCCCATGTGAGCACCAATCAACTTGGTAGTTATGGTTACCACAACCTCCAACAAATCTAACACAAAACACGACTGTGATGGTTAATCCCATGTGAATGCACCAACACTTGGATAAATGGTAACACCAAATGGTTAATGCCAATGAAGGCTACAACATAAAACAAGACCCTCACGGTTTATGTATGCCATGTGACACCTCTTTAGAAAACGTCAGGTTTACAGTCCCAAAACCGTTGGCAGAAATTGTGCCAGAAACTGCCATATGTGAACAGTCTAACAGAAAAGGGTTGCCATTTATCCAAACAGCAGACCGTGCAGTAAAATAAACCATTAACATTTATTACATGCCATGTGACTGCTCTGAAAACTATGGATAAACAGTGAATTAACAACACAGATTTTTGGCTTTAAAACCCACTAGCGCTTAATTAATACACTAATTAACCATAGTTTAAAATTGATAGCGCTCTTGGTGGTACCACTAAACCTGACATTTTCTCCAAGTTTGGTGAGCTTAGCTATCCTTTCTCGAGTTTTGGAGGAGGATTTCTAGGGACAAATTGTTTGAGTCATAACTTGAGCATTTTTCAACCAAATTGAGTTAAGGAAAAGGTGTTCCTAGCTAATTTTGACATTTTGAACACATTAGAATAGGTATCAAAAGCAATAAAGCTTTGTAAACAACATATTTTTCCATATTGAGCTAATATAGAGGCCCAAGCCATGGAAGCTAGACCAAGGAGATGTAGCCCAGGAGGGGTGAACTACTTCATCAAAACACTGTGTTAAGTGCTCTTCTTGATGGTTTGTTTTATTTTGATTTGTTGTTGTTCAACGCTTGTTTTTTATGCTATTTTCTTCATGTCTTTCATTGAAAACTTGATAAAAAATTACCTATTTACAATCACAAATAGCATAAGAGAACCATGCATAGGAAGCAATGGACAAACATTTCATTATAAATATGTAATTGAAATTAGCATAACAAAAATAAAATTCAATAACATATCAAGTTGGTACCCCAACTAAGGTTGATTTGCTTGATTTCTTGAGTTTTGTGCAAGTAGGGTTTTAATGGTTACAAAATTGTGATGCTTAGAAGGTTAAAGTTGTAGAGAGGAGAAGTGAAAGTATTGGTTTCGAATCTTGAGGTAATGCCCAGTAGAAGGAGAGCCACAAGGCCACACTATCCACCACCCAAAGTTCCAATTCCAGTTGCAATTGAAACACGCGAAGTTTTTCCTTCAATTGAGATTGAAGAGGTACAAGCAATAATGGAAACTGAGCCTGAATCCACAACCATCATGTCAAGATCAAGAGATAATGAAGGTCTTTCAGAAGAGGAAGCATTCAATAAATCTTTCTATGACTTGATTGATATGGTTAGAGTCCTCTATGAACATAAGAAAACTAGAATGGTTGGAGAGAGTTCTAAGACTCCACATGGAGAAGGAAGCTCAAGAGATAAAAAGGATGATAAGAAGAATTCAAAGGGTAATGGAGGAAATCCACCTCCATCTCCACCATATTCATCATCTTCTTCATCATCTTCATCATCCTCAACATCTCAAACATCTTCCACTTCCACTACCAAAACTGCCCGTACGGATTCCCAAAGGAAAAACTCTCTTACTCACATTGGACGTTAAGTATGAACTTCCAATGTACAATGTTGAAGTGAATGCTAAATAGTTGGACAATTGGATTTGACAATTGGAGGTATATTGCAGAATTCAGAACCTTCAATAAGATGAAATAAAGAACTAGTTTGCTTCATTGAGGCTAGGAGTAGAATTTGTCCGGTGGGAAGCAAAGAATCAAGAGGAAATGTGAATTCATGGTAAGATATCCATTTCATGGGTTGAATTTGTTTCTGTAATTGAAGGACAATTTTACCCTTTAGCCTATATGCAAAAAGCCATTATGAGTTGGCATAATTTTAGGTAACTCAAAGGCCAAATAGTCCAAGACTATACCAAGGAGTTTAGAAAGAGGGCTTTGTTTTTAGGAGTAAATTTGAATTCCCAAGATAAAATGTTGAAACATATTGTGGGTTTACATTCCTATTTGAAACATACTATCCTTACGTTCAATCCAAGCAATTTGGATGAGGTATGTGGGCAATTCATGCACCTTGAAGCAAGGCGAAAGAAAATTCAGGAAGAGGGTAGTAAGAAGAAGCCTCTCAAGGGAAAGGAGAAAGAGAAAGGGGGGAATGGAAGGGAAAGAAGAATGCAAGTCTGAAGAAATAGGGGGAGAGAAGCATATGCCAACATTGTTCCAAAAATAGGCATGGTGAAGCCTACTATTGGAAATTACATCCCAAACTAAGGCCTAAGAAACAAAACAATCAGGGAAAGTAAAAGATGACCGCTACCACACAACATGATGTTGGATCATATTCTGGTGATGAGACCAAGATTTCAGCCATGGTCACAGAAGGAAAAGAAGTTGTTGCAAGCACTAGTTCGTCAGACAGTCAAAACAACACTCCAAATGAATAATCAAGAATAGAGTTGTTTCATGTAAGGGTAATTTCAAATCATACAAATATTGATGCATTATTTGATGGTGGGTAACAATCAAACTTAATTTCAGAAGGCTTGGTAAAAAATCTCAACCTTGAAACTGTACCTCATCATAAACCATATCCATTGGGTTGGATAGTTAATAATGCAAATTTATTGGTTACGAGGAAGTTTTCATTGAAGTTCACCATTACTGAAGAGTTCATTGATGAAGTTGAGTTAGATGTAGTTCCCCTTGACATCTCAAGAATCATTTTGGGTAGTTCTTATTTGAATGATAGGAAAGAAATATTTTATTGTCATGAAAAAAATACTTATTTCTCTAGAATATTTTGAGGTTTGTGATGACAAATTGAAATCTGATTTATTTGATGTGTTAAGAAAGCATGCTGAGATGTTTTAGGAACAAAAGGGCTTACCTCCCAAGAGCGGAATTCAGCATGACATACAGCAGTAGCAGGATGTTCCACTTCCAAATATTGGCATGTATCGCATGTCGGTTGTGGAGATTATGCAAATGCAGAAGAAAATTCAAGAATTGCTAAACAAATGTATCATATGCTCATCTACTTCACCATTTGGTTCACCCATTATTTTGGTGCCAAAGAAGGATGGGACTTGGTGCATGTGTGTGGATTTCCGTGCACTAAAAAAAAGATCACAGTAAAGAATCATCATCCACTCCCAAGAATCGATGATTTGCTTGATCAATTGAGGTATGAAAATAATTTCACTAAGTTATATTTGTGAAGTTGTTATCATCAAGTCAGAATAGCTCAAAAGGACATTAGGAAACCCGCATTTAAAACTAAACAAGGATTGTTTGAGTGGCTTGTTATGACTTTCGGTCTTACAAATGCTCTAGCTACTTTCATGAGAGTTGTGAATGAAGTATTGATACCATTTATAGATGAATTTGTCATTGTGTACTTAGATGATATACTCATATTCAACAATTCTAGATATCAACATGCCATGCATGTAAACAAAGTGCTTGATGTCTTGATAAAATAAAAGTTGTTTTTAAAGATGTCAAAGTGTGAATTTGGAAAGACTTATTTAATGTATTTAAAACACATTGTTGGAAGAGGTGAGATGAATATTGACCCCTCTAAAGTTGAGGTCATTGTGAATTGATTCAAGCCCAATATAGTTACAGAGGTAAGCTGCTTTTTAGGGGCAGCACAATATTGGAGAAAATTTATTGCTAATGTTTCTTCCATTCTAGCTCCATTACATGCATTGAACACTGTCAAGTGTTCCATTGTGGAGATGTACAACATAAATCATTTGTTTCTTTGAAAAAAAAGATCAGTTCAGCACCAACATTGGCTCTTCTAGAACTTAGATAACCATTTCAAATTTAAACGAATGTTAGTGATTACGCCCTGGGAATAGTTCTTATGTAGCATGGTAAGCCCATTTCATTTCATTCTGAAATTTTTAATGGAGCTGTAACTAACTATCCCACTTATGAAAAAGAACTTTATGCATTGGTACAAAGTGTGAAAAAATGGAAACACTACTAGATGGGAAAGGAGACCATTATCCATACCAGCCATCAACCATTATAGTATTTACAGTCACAGTCAAAGATTTAGCAGTCACAACATTTCAGATGGATGGGTTTTCTGCAATAGTTTCACTTGGTTATCAAGTACAAAATGGGAATCTACAATAAGGTAGCTAATACGATATTCAAGGCCTATTATAAATTCATCTATTATACTCAAGCATAATTGTATTTTGCATGAAAGTTAGATTGAGCAATATGCATATGATAATGACTTTCAAGATGTGTATGCAAGCTTGAGTCAGGGAAACCAAATAGAAGAGTTGGATTATCATGTACATAACTTTTTTTGTATCACTTGGGCAAGTTATGTATTCCACAGGGAGAAAGAAACAATACCATAAGGGAGGCACACACTTCATTGATTGCTGGACACTTTGGTGTAGGCAAGACAATAGCGAATCTTCAAAGGTATTGTTATTGTCCGTGCATGTTTGATAATGTATCTCATTTCATTAGAGGATGTTCTTTGTGTGCAACAAGTAAGCCTAGTAATAGGAAACTAGGATTTTACACTCCACTTCTGGTACCTTCACATCCATGGGAGAGTATATCCATGGATTTTGTAGGAGGTCTCCCATTGTCAAGGAGAGGTCATGATTACTTTTATGTAGTTGTAGAAAGGTTCAACAAAATGTTTATATTAATACCATCTAAAAAGAAAATTATAGCTGAACAAGCCACTCATCTTTTCTTCCAAAACATTTGGGCTCATTTTGGTCATCCTACTTCTATTGTAAGTGATCAAGATTCTCGATTTTTTGGGAATTTTTGGTCAAATTTGTGAGACATGATGGACACAAAGTTGAAGAAGAGTACAACCTTTCATCCACAAACAAATGGACAAACTGAGGTGGTAAAAAAAATAGTCATTTCTCTTCTTAGAGGATATTGCAGCAAACATCCCAAGTTGTGGGATGAACAGTTGCATTACATACAACAAGCATACAACAGGGCAAAGCATTCTTCCACAAACACATCGCCATTTGAGGCATGTTTTAGGTACTTTCTAAGATCTCGATTGGACTTCATCTTTGAGAAAGACATTGCCATTGATGGTCACAGTGACATCGATAAGACAAGGAAGTTCATTGAGAAAATTCAATTGATACATCACACAGCGCAGGAATAGCTGGAAAAGAGTCAAGGCTGCTACAAGGCAAGGCATGACAAACACTGCGTTGATCACAAATTTCAAGTTGGAGACGAAGTTTGGTTATATATTAGCAAAGAGATACTTCAAGGGGAAGGTAAAAAGCCTAAGCCAAACTATTATGGTCCTTTTGAAATTTTGGAAAAGATTGGTAACAATGCATTTAAGCTTGATTGTTGATCAAGGAGAGCATGTTCAGTTGCCATCAATAGATGATTTCTCGGCAGAATATCTTGATCAACTTCAGCAGGATCTCATACTTGACAAAAGAATCAGAACTTTGAACAGAGGGAATGTCGAATACCATAGAGTGGCTCAAGGGACAAAAGACTTATAAAGCCAAATTGTTTCAGACCGATAAGGTGAGGGGGTTGTACCCTCACATGCTAAAAAAATGATAGTATCTTTTGGGGTCCAAAAGGCTTATAGTGGGAAGGAATGATCAGGCACTCAATATTTAGCTCAAACATCAATGTTCTCATAATGGCTCGAAACCTGAACAGCCACATCCGTCTCATCAAAACGACCCTAACATAGCATGTTTCACTGAAAACCAAGTTCATATGATGAAGTTATTAACTTTTGTTTGCTTTTCAAAACTAGCAAAATTTATAAACAAAAATGCACTGTCACTGCACAGTGAACAGTCTATAATGATGACATGGAAAGTGACTGTTTAGGGTCAACTTTGGTCAATGCATCAATCAGAGCTTGCCAAGTGTCAGATTGTTATTGGTTGATGAGAGGTGGTGACGTGGCATATTGTAATTGGCTTAGAGAATCACCAATGAGGAAGGGACAAGTGGCAAGCCTAGAGGCCACCACATGCCCCTCCCCAAAGGACCAGTTATGGGCAGTGGTAATTTTTTTATGGAGACACCATGGTTCAGCCCCGGACCTCCACTCCATGACCAAGACTCTCTACCATCTCTGCTATATATTTATTCTTAACATGTATAGCATACCATTTATATTTAAACTCTAATGTTTTTTGATTGAGGCTTGGGAGTGCTAGCCCTCCCCATGTGAACACCAATCAACATGGTGGTTACGGTTATCACAACCTTCGAAAGCTCCAACACAAACCACGAATGTGACAGTTAATCCCATGTGAAAGTGCCAATGGTTCAAGCAACAGTAACACCAAATGGTTAATGCCAATGCTGGATCCAACATAAAACATGGCTCAGATTTTTTATGTATGCCATGTGACACCTCCACAGAAAATGCCACGGTTATGGTTTTGGAACCATCGGTGGAAACCATGCCAAAAACCACCATATGTGAATGCTTCAACAACAAAGGGTTGCGGTTTCTTGAAACAATGGACAATGCGGTAAAATAAATCGTTAACATTTATTACATGCCATGTGACTGCTCTGTAAACCACAAATAATAGTTAGTTAACTGTGTGGATTTTTGGCATTAAGACCAGATTAATTATTAGTTAATTTGATCTTTTAAAATTAGTGGTGCTTTTGGAAGTACCTTTAAATCCAACCTTTTCTCCATGTTTAGTGAGCTTAACTCGAGTTCCTCTACTTTTGCAAGAGGAATTCAAAGGAAAAATTGTTTTAGTGATAACTGGAGCATTTTTCAACCAAACTGAGCTTAGGAAAAGGTGTTCCTAGCTAATTTCAACATTTTGAACACATTAGAATAGGTATCAAGAGTAGTGGAGCTTTGTAAATAACATTTTTTCCATATTGATCTAATACAGAGGCCCAAGCCATGGAAGCTGGTCCAAGGAGATGTAGCCTAAGAGAGGTGAACTCCTTCATCAAAATACTATGTTAAGTGCTCTTGTTGATGGTTTTCTATAATTTGAATTGCTGTTGTTCAACACTTATTTTTTATGCGATTTTTTTCATGTCTTTCACATAAAAACTTGATAAAAATTTACTTATTTACAATAACAAACACCATAAGACAACCATGCATAGGAAGCAATGGACAAGCATTTGATTATAAATCTGTAATTGAAATTAGCATAGAAAAAATAACATTTAGTAATAGATCAGGTGCTCCGCCTCATCTCCTCTTTCATCAACTTAGACCACAAATGCTCCCACTTTGGTAGGTGCTCTCTCCCATTTACTGAATCCTACCAATTGTGCGAGCTCTTAGGAAGGCCTAGAAGTGCTAGGCTAACTAGATCATCTTCAAAAACTTTATCACTGATACTCCCAAGCTCGTCCTAACATTTGGTGAAAATGCTCAAGTATTGTGGTATTGTGTCACCCTTCTCTATCATGATCTTCTGAAGCTTTTCCTTTAGTGCGAGCTTTGTGTAGTCACTGCTTCTTTGAAAAAGGTCGATATAGGCATGCCACATTGCATATGAGAATTCTAAGCATAAGTCAGAGTTTAAGAAGGGTTGCAAAGGTAACAACAAGAGTAAAGGAAAATGGGATAAGAAGTGAGGAAGACAATAAGATTCAGGTAATAAGGAGAATGGACTGCCATACAAGAAATTCAATGTTGTTGACAAGGGACATGGATTTCATGCTCAGGTGCAAATCAGGGTTAATGGTAGGAAAGCTTTTCAATGTGGGACTTATGGTGGAGATCATCACCAGAGATTTTCCACAACATTAGGGTGACAAACCTTAGACCTAGAGTGCTCAAGAGGCATAGAGAGTTGGGGATGTTGGACAAAGTATTCCTCATATTTATGCAACAATGGAAAATAGGCATGTTGATTATGAGGTGTTTATTATGAAGATGGAACATAAGCTTTGTGATCAAGTTGTTTCTATTTTCATTGACCCTAGATCTTAACTATAGTTATATCAGTCCTGACTTGGTGGATAATTGTTGCTTGAATAAAGAAGTGCATGTAGAGTCTTGGTTGGTACAGTTGGATATAGGTACCAAGAAAATAGTTCATCATTAGGTAAGATCTTATGCATTTGAGTTGGATGGTATGTCTACATCAGCACACTTAAATTTTATTCTGTTCGGATCATACAATATGATTTTTTCTATGGATTCATTATACATTGATGAGTTAAAGTGGATTTATATGATAAGAATATTGAATTCTTGAATGATGATGGAAAGATGAGAATCTTGTATGGTAAGAAGAAACCAAAATTAGATAGAATGGCTACAACAATTAGGCAAAACATGATAGTAGGAAAGGATGTGTCTTGCTTCAAATTCATATTTGTAGTGAGAAAGGGAACGATGTTAAGGATGCTAATGTATTGAAGAGGTATTACTTTTTGTGGTATTTTTGGGATATATTCCCAACATATATTTCAGAGTTATGACCTCATCGTTAAGTGGAGTTTTCTATTGAGTTAATGTCTCGAGAAGAACCAACAATATAAGGCACCTTGTAAGATGAGCACTCCACAGTTGGTGAAATTGAAATTGCATCTTAATTAAATTCTTGAAAAGGGATGTATTTGGCTAAGTGTGTCACCTTGGGGTGTGCTAGTGTTGGTTGTGAAGACGAAGGATGATACTCTCAGGTTATGTATTGATTAGATGTAGTTGAACAAGGTGACTATCAAGAACATGTATCATTTTTGCAGATTGATTATTTATTTGATTAGTTGAAGGGAGAAGTTGTGCTATCGAGGATTGACTTGAGATCATGATATCATTATGTATGCATCAAAGAAGAAGACATCAACAAGACCACATTCCATACCAGGTATGGGAATTATGATTTTGCTATGTTTCGTTTTGGTTTGACTAATGCTATAGATACTTTCGTGTGTTTGGTGAATAATGTGTTTCATCCTTATCTGTACAAGTTTGTGATAGTATTCATTGATGAAATATTGATATATTCTAAGAATGAGGAAGAGCATGAAAAAAACCTGGCATCAATATTAATATTGTTGAGAGAGCATCTATTTGATGCCAACCTTAGTAAGTGCAATTTCTTTTAGATAAAAGTTCATTACTTGGTGCAAGTTGTTTCCAAGCAAGGTATAATAGTGGACCTAGAGAAGATTGGAGCTATCATGGAATGAGAAACACCTAGCAATGCTGATGAGGTTAGATCATTCATGGCATTAGCAAGTTATTATAAGCAATTCATCAGAAAATTCATATAGATTTCTTATCCTATAACATTTTTGTAGTGAAAAGGGAAGACATTTGAATGGACTAAGGAGTGTTTAGCCAGCTTTGAGTAGTCAATGTAATTGTTTACAAATGCTTTGGTCTTGAATATTGTAGATCCTAACAATGAGTTTTCAGTACTTACATATTCTTGCAAGAGTGAACTTAGTGGAGTCTTGATGTAAGAAGGAAAGATAGCATGTTATGAGTTGAGGAAGTTTAATGAGCACGAGAAAAACTATGTGATTTACGATCTTGAGTTGACATCTATCATTCATGTTTTAAAGATGTGGAGAGATTATCTTCTTGGAAGGAGGCTTATTCTAACAAGTGATCATAGTAGGTTAAGGTATTTATTTGATTAACCAAATATAAATGCGAGGCAAGCTAGATGGTTGACTACTCTCTATGTGTTTGATTTTCAGATAAGGTACATCAAGGGTAAGGAGAACATGGTTGTAGATTCTCTCAGTAGAAGAGTGCAAGGAAATGACTTTATACAAGTGGGTTCTTATGGCACAAACGTGTAGGATCAGATCTTGCAGGTAGGAAAACGTGATGATAGATATAAAAAATTGAGCGAAATGTTACAACAACACGATACATGTAACAGGGAGGAGTATCATCTAACAAAAGATGGCTTGGTTAGGTTCAAGAAAAAGATTTATGTGCTAGATGACAGTGATACCAAGAAGATTATCTTGAGGAAGTTTTATGTTAAATTGTATTCAAGTCATCTAAGGTATCAGAAGACATTGACAATAGTTAAGAAATTCTATCATTGGATGCAATTGAAAAAAGAGGTGGCTAAGTTTGTTGTAAAATGTTTCGATTTGCAATAGTTAAAGGAAGATTTTAAGTATCTAGGTGGTTGCGTAAGAATCTAGGTGGTTTACTAATTTCAATTCTATAGTGGAAATCGGTTGTCATTTCCATAGATTTCATTATAGGTTTCATGAGGACATCAAGGTAGTACGATTCTATCATGGTTGTCATTAATAGGATAAGGCAACACTCTTCATTGTAGTTAAGTTTGTGAATTTAGCTAGCAAGGTAGCTCAAATTTTCCTTAGGGAGATAATGATATTGCATGGTGTTCCTAAGAATATTGTATTCGAAAGAAATGCCAAGTTCACTTCTAGGTTTTGAAAATAATTTTTTGTAGGTTTGGTGACAGAGTTATGTTTTAGTAGAACTTATCATCTGTAGACAGATAGATAAACAGAGATGGTGAACATGATTCCTGAGGACATGTTGAGTATGTATGAGATGCATGAACAATGTAAGTGGGAAGAGTGCCTTCAATTCATAGAGTTATCTTATAGTAATGGGTATCAAGATTCCCTCAGGATGAGTTTCTTTTAGGCACTATATGCGTGGAGTTGTACTACTCCTATTAACTGGAGTGATCCAAGTTAACAGATTTGTGGATCTACATTTATGATCTAGTTACGACTAAATCCAACCTTTTCTCCAAGTTTGGTGAGATTAACTGGAGTTCCTCCAATTTTGGAGGAGGATTTCTAAGGAAAAATTGTTTGAGTGATAATTGGAGCATTTTTTGACCAAATTGAGTTCAGGAAAAGGTGTTCCTAGCTAAATTCGACATTCTAAACACATTAGAATAGGTATCAGGAGTAATAGAGATTTGTAATTTTTTTTTTCCATATTGAGCTAATATAGAGGCCCAAGCCATGGAAGTTGGACCAAGGAGATATATCCCAGGAGGGGTGAACTCCTTCATCAAAACATTGTGATAAGTGCTCTTGTTGATGGTTTTCTATAATTTGAATTTTTGTTGTTCAACACTTGTTTTTTATGCTATTTTGTTCGTGTCTTTCACTTAAAACACGATAAAAATTTACCTGTTTACAATCACAAACACCATAAGAGAACTATGCATAGGAAGCAATGAACAAGCATTTGATTATAAATATGCAATTGAAATTAGCATAGAAAAATAACATTCAATAATAGATCAGGTGCTCTGCCTCATCTCTTCTTGCACCAACTCAGACCACAAATGCTCCCACTTTAGTAGGTGCTCTCTCCCATTTACTGAATCCTAGTAGTTGTGCCTGCTCTTAGGAAGGCATATAAGTGCTAGGCTAACCAGATCATCTTCAAAAACTTTAATACTGACACTCCCAAGCTCATCCTAATATTTGGTGATCATGCTCAAGTATTATGGTATTGTGTCACCCTTGTCCATCTTGATCTTCTGAATCTTTTCCTTTAGTACGAGCTTCGTGTGGTCACTACTTCTTTGAAATAAGTCGACACAGGCATACCACATTGCATATGAGAATTCTAAGCATAAGTCAGAGCCTAAGAAGGGTTGGAAAGGTATTGACAAGAGTAAAGAAAAATGGGATAAGAAGTGAGGAAGACGACAAGATTGAGGTAATAAGGAGAATGGTTCACCATACAAGAAATTTAATGTTGTTAGAGAGGGACATGGATTTCATCTTGAGGTGCAAATAAAGGTTAATGGTAGGAAGCTTTTATAGTGTGGGACTTGTGGTGGAGATCATCGCTAGAGATTTTCCAAAACATCACGGTGATAGACCTTCGATCTAGAGTTCTCAAGGGGCATAGGGAGTTGGGAATGTTGGACAAAGTATTCCTCAAATTTATGCAACAATGGACAATATGCAAGATGATTATGAGGTGTTCATTATCAAGGTGGAAGATAAGCTTTGTGATCAAGTTGTTTCTATTTTGATTGACCCTAGATCTTAACTATAGTTATATCAGTACTGGCCTAGTGGATCAATGTTTCTTGAATAAAGAAGTGCATGTAGAGTCTTGGTTGGTGCATTTGGATATAAGTACGAAGAAAATAGTTCATCATTGGGTAAGATCTTATGCTTTTGAGCTGGACAATATGTCTAGATTAGCACTCTTAAATGTCCTTCTATTGAGATCATACAATAAGATTTTTTGTATGGATTGGTTATACATTGATGGGTTAAAGTGGATTTATATTATAAGAATATTGAATGCTTGAACGATGATGGAAATATGAGAATATTGCAGGGTAAGAAGAAACCAAAATTAGTTAGATTGGTTACAACTATCAGGAAAAACACAGTAGCAGGAAAGGATGTGTCTTATTTACAATTCGTATTTCTAGTGAGAAAGGGAAGGATGTTTAGGACACTGATGTCTTGAAGAGATATCCATTTTTTTGGTAATTTTGGGATATACTAGTAACATATATTTCAGAGTTATGACCTCATCGTTAAGTGGACTTTTCTATTGAATTATTGTCTCGAGCAACACCATCATCAAAGGCACCTTACAAGATGAGCACTCTAGAATTAGTGAAATTGAAGTTGCATCATAATGAAATGCTTGACAAGGGATACATTAGGCTAAGTGTGTCACCTTGGGGTGTGCTAGTGTTGGTTGTGAAGACGAATGATGATACTCTCAGGTTATGTATTGATTAGAATCAATTGAACAATGTGACTATCAAGAACATGTATCATTTACCGCAGATTGATTATTTGTTTGATTAGTTGAAGGGAGAATTTGTGTTATCAAAGATTGAATTCAGATCATGATATCATTAGATATGCATCAAACAATAAGACATTAACAAGACCACAATCCGTACCAGGTATGGTGTTATAGACATATTTGGGCACTGCAAACACAATCAAATATGGCCATAAACAAAGGGCTTATAAACTCCTAAAAGTGTTTCTTCATACCCTAAAGGAACAAGGTCAGCTGTTTACATCATTTCCTAGAAGTTCTCCCTGAAAAATTGCTCAAAACTGGTCAAAACTGGACCATACAGATTGCTCCATGCTGAGGGTGTGATGCATCTCACCTGTCACATGCAAAGGGTGTGATACATACTGAAAATCCCTTCTGTAGAGTGTGATGAGCAAGAGAATACAAATGGCAGAGGTAGTTTTCTAGGTGGAAACCCATAGAATCTTCTAGAAATTTCTCATTTGACACTGCCTCTCTGAATTTTCCTAGGGATGACTAAGAGATCATGAAATCTCCAAGTGGAACCAAGAAATATCAGTGAAATGACACTAATTAAAATCCTAGAGGTTGACTCACCCACATGCAAATATCTATATATGTATCCCTCATCCTAGAGATCCAAAGGCTGGAATTTTGTATTTTTGTAAGGAAGTGCAGTTGGTTTCTCTGTGAAACAATGTAGTGTTTGGTGATCTAGCTTTCCATGAGGTGAAGAGGGCTTTCATGCTGGGAGGATGGAATTGGGTCAAACCGCTGGGTTATAATCCTCTCTTCTACTACTTCTATCAATAAAGCTATTTGATTTTTCCTTGATATTCTTGTATATTTCTGAATCTTGTATTGGTGTATGCATTTGTATGGTTAATATACATCTGATCCTATATTTTTTATGGTTATAGATCTCTATGCTTTGATCGTATTATGCTACTTTGACTCTATAGGTGTTCTTTGAAGCGAGACAAGTGAGGAAAGAGTGGCGAAGCTCTGTTAAAGGGGGGAGGAAACAAGCAAGGAGCCAAGCAAAAGACTGAGGTTGGTACTCTCTTCTTCTCTCCCATCTATCTCTCATAAAGGAAAACACAAGTAACGTTAGTTTGTTTCTTTCTAAGATAGCTATCCATCTTAGTGGGACTAGTAGCTCTAAATGGACACTAGTTTTCCCGATAAAAAAATGGTGACTTCGCTGGGGAGCGAATAGTTTGACTGTTAGTTACTGTTTTTTGCTTTATAAACTATAGATAGAGCTTGAAGTTAAGCCTGCTGGCCTTCAAAATTCTTTTTCTATGCAACTGCAAAGTAGATCAATGCTACTTCAGTCAATCTTCGGGTTAGTTTATGAACTGAACATTTAACTTGCAAACATCCTAAGTGCCCTGGTGGTAGCTCAAATAACCTCATCAGATCAGCCCCTATAATTTGTGTTTATTGTCGATCATTAGCTCAACTTAAATACCTAAACTTAGCTGCAAACTGTGAGTGAAAACCAAGCTCAGTCTCATCCCAGGACCATCACACTATCTCTCATTGGAAGTCTAGATGCATCGCACCTCCCATGTACTGCAGGTGAGATACATCCTTGTTTCCCTTAAGGACAGGTGCGATGATTGAGTGAGACTGTTTATACCTCCATATTTTATTTTTTTTCTTCATTGTTTTCATCTCTATTCAATATTTTTGTTGTCTATGATCAATATATCATTGTTGGAACCTTCTTCTTTTGCATTATTTAGCCTCCATTGATAAGGAATTGTAATTTTTTTTTATGTATTTTTCATCATTTATAATCCTCCTTTGCAAATAGTAGCTTAATCAAACTGTCTTTTTTTTATTTGAAAGTGTCGCAACTGTCATTTTCAGTTAAGAAAAAGAGCATCGTAAAGTCTTCCTCTTTTAGATAGTCGATTACACTTTTGCCATTGTATTTGATTTGAGTTATCAATTCTTTGAAGTGTCGAAAATATTTTTCCTTTCGAAATTGAAAGTTTCGTCTTAGTCTTCCTTTCGTTTTTGAAAAGAAATTGTTAAAGTGTCACTTTGTAGAGAAGTAGTTCAGATTTGTACTTAGTTTTATTTTTGTCATTATCACATTAAGGAAACTGAAAAACAAATGCATGCATGTGCATTTGCATTTAGACTACATGCGGAAATTGATCTAAGAAAAGTGCATTTAGTGTGTGCTCTCTACTCTATGTTGAAAGAATTTTACTCTTCTTTCCTTAGTAGCTAGGATTTTCATTGCTAAAAAAAAATAAATGACTGTTTATCATATGAGATTGCATATTTAGGAATTGTATATATACATCACACAGTGAACCTTAAAGGAAAACTTCTTAATAAAGATCAACTGTAAAACCTCATTGAACATAAAAATGCTTTGGAACCTAACACACAACATCTAGAAGTCTAGGCTAGAGACGTATTCATACGTCGTAAAGCCTGGTAACTATCGTTTTCATCATAGGTTGGGTGATTCCTCCTCTTTGATATGACAAGTGCCAGTACAGACTTGTGCTCGCATGTACCGTTGAGTATATATTGGGAGACCATAATAGGCTATATCCTTTATCCTTAGGAAGTTGTGTCTGTCGCTCTATCGATCGCAATGCACTGAACACAACATTCAGGAAGATTGACTATCATACATAAAAAGTATTCTACAGTTTTGAAATTGGTTTGGTAGTCCCTCTGTCTAGATTTCTAGAGTTGTCACTTTCGTTCATTTTCAAACTCCTTAAAATAAAAGGTCCATCCAAGCACTCGTCACTTTAGGCTCATTAAAAATCGAAGCTGACTAGAGTAATCTTTAGCTTTTTCTTGACTCTTTAAAATTGAGAAAGAAAGTTGTGTCAAAGCGTCGTAAAATTTATTTTAATCGAAATAAAATCATTGTTCCCTCATTGGTCTTAGGCTGAGAAAATGGACTCCAACAATCAAGGATTTCCCCTTGGGGGAATTCTAGTCCTTTCTCTTCTTGGGGAGATGTTGGTGCTCCACATATGGCTACATTTTCTCTTACAAGACTCACAATTGGCTTGCCAGTATGGATTTTCTCGACCTCTGTCATTCAAAACATCGTAATTCCTCAGCAATCAAATCAACAACTAGATGACACTGAAGTAAATCCCCCACCTTCTACTTCATTTGTTTCTCCCTCTCCTTCTTCCTCTTCGCTTGGTGAAGCTAGTAACGCTAAAAACCATGTAACTAAGAAAAAGAAGAAAGGGAAGGAGAAGTAGAAGAAGAAGCCAATGGTGAAAGGGGGTAACCATGCATCGTCTAGCAAAAATCCACACACTGCACCATCCAAACTTAAATCTCCATGTGTCATTTGCGAAGGATACCATTATCATTGAGATTGTCCTTGCATCGCACACATCTTAAGGGACTAGTCTCCTCGCTTGCACAATTTGGTGTCTTCAACCTCTGATGATCATGTTGAGAGCACACCATCAACTAGTGAAAATGAAATCAATGGACAGAAAGAAAGATCTAAATTTCCTTGTAGACTGTGGGAAGGCGATCATGCCCTCCACCATTGTCCTTTCCTGGATGAAGCTAAAAGAGTCTTGGATAACTGTCCTGCTTCACCGCAACAACCTCCTCCTGGATAGAAGAAAATCTTACCGAGTCCATCCCTAGTTGAAAATCTGACTAACACACCTTTGTTGTCAGTCGAAGCACCTACAATTGAAGATAAACCCTCTAAGGCCACACTAGACCAAAGTCAAGAGGTTGAGATGATAGTCGACCCAGTCTTGTCTTCAGAAGGTCCACCTTCAAATGATATAGTCACCAAAGAGAATGAGAATGACACCATTCAAATTCTTTTTGTTAACACCAAATCTGATGAACATGGGGGAAATCTAACTGTTCCTTTACTGTAGGAAGTAATTTCATTAGATATTCATCCGATCGTTTATTCGGTCCCTCCTCCAAGAAATCTAGTCTTTTCCTTCGATTGGAATCTACTAGGGAGACCTCGCCTACCATCTAATGTACCATTCCAAATCATAGTACAAGCCTATAGAATGATCATGGCTGGTACTATCATAGAAGAAGGGGATTCCATGAGTATTCTTTCCTCAACTTCTTGGAAAGCGCTTGGTTTGCCATCGCTTATGCTTGAGATTCGAAATCTATCAGGCTTCAACAAAGGAACCAATCAACCTTTAGGGATCCTTCCAAATTTGCCTATCACTTTGGGAAGGAAAATCGTTTATCTGAAGGTGATGGTAGTCCAAGGGCCATTAAATTACAATATACTCCTTGGTGTGACTACATTTATAGCATGGGAGCTATTATTTTCTAACTCTTTCGAGTGATGTGTTTCTTGTATGAAGGTAGAATGGTCCAGCTCGTAGACCAAGTTTCATTCCCCAGTTCAGACATGGCTACTAGTAAAATTCCATTTGTAACTAGTCTTTTTGCATGAGGAATGTCTCATCGACCTCTAATTCATCCACCTAATGAGCTTGAGTGATTCGGTGAATATGAATAAACCTAGAGGGCATGCGCCCTGATCTGCTTCAGAAGGAAAACCCTAGATATAAGGTAGATTTCCGTGTAGGATATATGACTAGTCTGACACACCTGTCCATTTAGGAAAACGAGATTAGACTAGAAAGGATTCCCTTGTCAAAGGTTATGTGAGTGGAAGCTTGTACAATTCACCTTTTTCTATTTTGATGGATAGAGCCAAGGAAGTGTTTTGTCTGCAAATGCGAATGAAATAAAATTGCTTTAAAGCAAGAACTTCCATATGGTAACCTGGAAACTCTACTTCTCTTTATACTTGGGGGCATGTAAACCCTTTGTACACAAGTGAAAAGTGACCAGCATAACTCTAACCCCATAGCTTTTACTAACTTCGACTGCTTAAGTTAGGTGATTGGTCTAGTCAACCATTCACCTTTGCCAGGATCGACGAAAATGGCAAAGTAAAGGAAAGGTTTCCCATCGAGAAGCTATCCTACCTAACCTCAGTAGTTCGTTAACCCCTAGGACAATAGTCGGTCATTCCTAGATTACATGTAAAAGGCTCCAAAGCAAAGTTGTGCATGGGGCAAGCTCCCTTAAAAATGAACCTACTAATGAGAGACATCCTTATTATACGACTCACATGAGCAATGTTTCCTAAAAGTTCAAGCTTGTTAAAAGATAAACCTAGCTATGAGCATATGTTCCCCTAGAGTTCAAGCTCATTAAAAAATGAACCCACTTTCGGTAAAGAACCTTTGTGATCGCATTACTATCAGCTTTTTAGCCTTGGTCATGTTCTTACCATCAACTCCACTTTCTAGCCGATTATCCACCTCCACTTGATTGTTTACCCTTTTGAGGAACAACTACGACAAGTGATTCTGTTAGCCAACTTCTTTACACTGCCATGATGGAAAAGTTCCAAACCTTACCTAGGACCAGTTGCTACCCGAAAATATCACTCCTTCCTCAAATAGGAGTCTCTTTTAAGCTCTTTTTAGACTCGTAAAATATAAAAATATTGCCGAGCAATTGGTCTCTCCATCTCGTCAAAGTGATTGGAGGTGCCATCCCTCCTCTAGATTTTAATATTTTTGGACGTGAGGGATCATTACGCAAAAATATTGAGCGCTTGTCTTTTCTGGCTCGTTAAAGTGATAAGAAAAGTCTTCCCTTTCGTATTATTTTATGCTTTTTCAGACTTAAGGGATTATACCATGAAAAAGGATTACTAGAGTTTCCTTTTCGTCTCCTTTTAGACTCTCTAAAATTGAAAAGGATCGAGTTATCTTTGTCGTTAAACTCATTAAAACAATAGAAACGAACTCTTCCATTACAGACAAGAGCGAGTTTCCCTGTCGCTAGGCTCACTAAAACATAGAAACAGGTTTTCCCAAAGGGAAAATTATAGAACAAGCATATGTTATCCTCCTCAAGCTTGACAAAAATAAAGAGGTACTGGTCAGAAATGACTGGAGAAAAATTGGGAAGAAAACTTGAAGAACTTTATTGGTAGCAGGTCGCTCTTGAACATGACACTTTCACTCCATCACCATGATTGAGTCAGGTTAGGTTATTCCATTCACCACTCATACCACCATTGGCCCTCTGTACCATCAATTTTTGGGGTTAACGCTACCAATCCATTGTCAGTGTTGCCGATATGTTCAAGAGAAGTCACTCAGAGAATTCACCAACCCAGCTTACACCTCATCCACTACAATACCTTCATGCTCCATTCTTTCATGACTGCCACTCTGAACCTTGTATCATCAGATCGTTTTCACCTCCACAAACTCATTTGATCTATTCCATATCGTAGATGTGGGATTCATTAAGGCCCTCCTACAATAGGTCACTTCTTGTCGATATCAACTAATTATCCAAGAAGTCAACTTAGGAATAACCCTTTTAGTACTTTGAAGCTTGCATGCCTCAATGGCAAGTTTCGCACTTCTGGCAACAGGTTTACATCGACTCATGTATTCACACCACATGAATAGTACTACGGTACCTTGAGGGTCATAATCATTATCAGTGATTCCTCTCATGCCTGTTAACAACTTACATCATTGGCTGGTAATCAGGCGATGTATTTCCATGTTCGACATCAGAACATCTTTTAACATGGATCGACTTGTAATTTGGGTGAAGATTGAATGAGTTTGAAGACCCCGGATCTAGTTTCATCCATCCGGGTTGTGATATATTTAGGAAAAATAAAGACATCAAATGTACATCATAGCTATACAAATAATCGTCCAAGCCAGGGGATGATGGCTCTACCAGAATCATCAGTCTGCCACGCAGACGGTTGTTTGTCCTATGTACATGAAAATGAATTTATAAAGCTGAGCATGGTGATGCGCACCTCAGCTAGATCATGAAAATATTATGAAGATAATGTATTGTATTGTATCTTATTACAGGTCACCTTCCAGTTCAAAAAACCTCAAATCCTCATGATAAAGCATTTCACCTGACATCAGAAGATTTACGACCTCATGCTTTAGCGAGCAACTGTTATAGACATATTTGGGCACAGCAACCCCAATCACATATGTCCGTAAACCAAGGGCATATAAACCCCTAAATGTCTTGTTTCATACCCTAAAGGAACAAAGTCAACTGATTACATCATTTCCCAGAAGTTCTCCTTGGAAAACTGCTAAGAACTGGTCAAAACTGGACCATACAGATTGCTCCATGCTAAAGGTGCGATGCATCTCACCTATCACATGCAAATGGTGCGGTGCATATTGAAAATCCCTTTTGTAGGGTGCGCAGAGTGAGAGCAGACAAATGGCAGAGGCAGTTTGCTAGGTGGAAACCTAGAGAATCTTCCAGAAACTACTCATTTGACACTTGCCTCTCTGAATTCGCCCAGGGATGAGTAAGAGATCATGAAATATCCAAGTGGAACCAAGAAATATCAGTGAAATGACACTAATCAAAATCCAAAAAGTTGACTCACCCACCTGCAAATATGTATATATGGATCCCTCATCCTAGAGATCCAAAGGCTAGAATTTTGTATCATTGTAAGAAAGTGTTGTTGGTTTCTCTATGAAACATTGTAGTCTTGGGTGTTCTAGCTTTTCGTGAGGTGAAGAGGGCTTACATGCTGGGAGGATGGTGCTAGGTCAGACCGTTGGGTTGTAATCCTCACTTCTACTACTTCTATCAATAAATTTATTTGAGTTTTCCTCCATATTCTTGTATATTTATGAATCTTGTATAGGTGTATGCATTTGTATGGTTACTATACATCTGATCCTATATTGTTTATGGTTATATATCTCTATGCTTTGATGGTATTATGCTACTTTGACGCTACAGGTGTTCTTTGAAGCGGGATAAGTGAGGAAAGAGTGGTGAAGATCTATCAAAGGGGGGAGGAAACAAGCAAGGAGCCAAGTGAAAGACTGAGGTTAGTACTCTATGCTTCTCTCCCATCTTTCTCTCATAAATGAAAACACAAGTAACTTTAGTTTGTTTCTTTCTAAGATAGCTACCCATCTGAGTGGGACTAGCAGCTCTGAATGGACACTAATTTTCCCAATAACATATGGGAATTATGATTTTGTTGTGTTTCCTTTTGGTTTGACTAATGCTCAAGATAGTTTCATGTGTTTGGTGAATAATATGTTTCATCCTTATCTTGATAAGTTTGTGATAGTATTCATTGATGAAATATTGATATATTCTAAGAATGAGGAAGATCATGAAAAATACTTAGCATCAATGTTAATATTGTTGAGAGAGCATCGATTTTATTCCAACCTTAGTAAGTGCAGTTTATTTTAGGCAAATGTTCATTACTTGGGGTAAGTTGTTTCCAAGCAAGGTATAATAGTCAACTTGGAGAAGATCAAAGCTATCATGGAGTAAGAAACTGTTGATGAGGTCAAATTATTCATGGCATTAGCAAGTTATTATAGGCAATTAATCAGAAACTTCTTACAGATTTCCTATACTATAACATTTTTGCAGTGAAAAGGGAAGACATTTGAATGGACTAAGGAGTGTGTAGCTAGCTTTAATCAATCAATGTAGTTGTTTACAAATGCTTCGGTCTTGAATATTGCGTATCGTGACAATGAGTTTTCGGTACGTACATATGCTTGCAAGAGGGAACTTGGTGGATTCTTGATGTAAGAAGGAAAGATAACATGCTATGAGCTGAGGAAGTTTAATGACCACGAGAAAAACTATGTGACTTATGATATTGAGTTGACATCTATCATTCATGTTTTGAATATGTGTAGAGATTATCTTCTTGGAAGGAGGCTTACTCTAACGAGTGATCACAATGGGTTGAGATATTTATTCGTTTAACCAAATTTGAATGTCAGACAAGTTAGATGGTTGACTACTCTCTGTGAGTTTGATATTCAGATAAGGCACATGAAGGGTAAGGAGAACAGGGTTGTAGATTCTCTTGGTAGAAGAGTGCAAGTTAATGACATTGTAGATGTGGGGTCTTATGGGACAAACTTGTAGGAGCAGATCTTGGAGGTAGGAAAACGTGATGATAGATATAAACAATTTACGGACATGTTACAACAACATGATACATGTAATAGGGAGGAGGAGTATCATCTAATAGAAAATGGCTTGGTTAGGTTCAAGAAAAATATTTATGTGCTAGATGACATTGATGTCAAGAAGTTTACCTTGAGAAATTTTCATTTTAAACCGTATTCAAGTCATCTAAGATATCATAAGACATTGAAAATAGTTAAGAAATTCTATCACTGAATGAAATTGAAAAAATAGGTGGCTGAGTTTGTTCTGAAATATTTCGATTTCCAATAGTTAAAGGAAGATTGTAAGTATCTAGGTGGTTGTGTAAGCATCTAGGTGGTTTATTTCAACTGATTCACATTCTAGAGTGGAAATGGGAGGTCATTTACATGGATTTCATTATAGGGTTTATGAGGACATCAAGGCAGTACGATTTTATCATGGTTGTTGTTGATAAGTTAAGGTAGCACTCTTCATTGCAGTTAAGTTTGTGAATTTAGCTAGTGAGGTAGCTCAACTTTTCCTTAGGGAGATGGTGATAGTGCATGGTGTTCCTAAGAAGATTCTATTCAAAAGAGATTCCAATTTCACTTCTAGGTTTTGGAAAAAGTTTTCTGTAGGTTTGGTGAAAAATTTAGGTTTTAGTACAACTTATCATCTGTAGACAGGTAGATAGAGAGAGATGGTGAACCTGATTCTTGAGGACATGTTGAGTAAGTATGACATGCATCAACAACGTAAGTGGGAAGAGTATCTTCCACTGGTAGAGTTTTCTTATAGTAATGGATATCAAGAGTCCCCGAGGAAGAGTTTGTTTAAGGCACTTTATGGGTGGAGTTTTACTACTCCTATTACTTGGAGTGATCCAAGTTAATAGATTTGTGGATCTACATTTATGAGTTATTCACCACTAAACCTAACCTTTTCTCAAAGTTTAGCAAGCTTAACTAGATTTCCTCCAATTTTGGAGGAGGATTTCTAAGAAAAAAATATTTTAGAGATAACTGGAGCATTTTTCAACTAAATTGAGCTTAGGAAAAGGTGTTCCTAGCTATTTTAGACATTCTTAGCACATTATATTAGGTATCAGGAGTAGTAGAGCTTTGTAAAAAGCATTTTTTCCTTATTGAGCTAATACAAAGGCCCAAACCATGGAAGCTGGAACAAGGAGGTGTAGCCTAGGAGGGGTGAACTCCTTCAACAAAGAACTATGTTAAGTTCTCTTGTTGATGGTTTTCTATAATTTGAATTGCTATTGTTTAGCTCTTGTTTTTTATGCTATTTTGTTCATGTATTTCACTTAAAAAATGATAACAATTTACTTGTTTAAAATCACAAACACCATAAGGGAACCATGCACAAGAAGCAATGGACAAAGATTTGATTATAAATCTATAATTGAAAGTAGCATAGAAAAAATAACATTCAATAACAGATCATGTTCTCTGCCTTATCTCTTCTTACACCGACTTAGCCCACAAATGCTCCCACTTTGGTAGGTTCTCTCTCCCATTTAATGAATCCTAGTAATTGTGTCGGCTCTTTGCAAGGCCTAGAAGTGCTAGGATGACTAAATAATCTTCAAAAAATTTAATATTGTCACTCTGAAGCTCATCCTAACATTTGGTGAACATGCTCAAGTATATCGGTATTGTGTCACCCTTCTCCATCTTGATCTTCCGAAGCTTTTCCTTTAGTGCCAGCTTCGTGTGGGCACTGCTTCTTTGAAAGAAGATGATAAAGGCATGATATAATGCATATGATAATTATAACAATAAGTCAAAGTCTAAGAAGGTTTGGAAAGGTAACGACAAGAGTAAAGGGAAATGGGATAAGAAGTGAGGAAGACGTCCATATTTAGGTAATAAGGAGAATGGATCACCATACAAGAAATTCAATGTTGTTGACAAGGGACATGCATTTCATCCTGAGGTGCAGATCAAGGTTAATGGTAGGAAGTGTTTATAGTGTGGGACTTGTGGTCGAGATCATCACTAGATATTTTCCACAACATCAGGGCGAGATACCTTAGATCTAGAGTGCTCAAGAGGCATAGACAGTTGGGGATGTTGGACAAAGTATTCCTCAAATTTATGCAACAATGGACAATAAGCAGGCTGATTATGAGGTGTTTATTATCAATATGGAAGATAAGCTTTGTGATCAAGTTGTTTCTATTTGATTGACCTTAGATCTTAGCTATAGTTATATCAGTCTTGACTAGGTGGATAAGTGTTGCTTGAATAAAGAAGTGCATGTAGAGTCTTGGTTGGTGTAGTTGGATAAAGGTACGAAGAAAATAGTTCATCATTGGGCAAGATCTTATGCATTTAAGCTAGATGGTATGTCTACATCAGCACACTTAAATGTCCTTCTATTGGGATCATACATTATGCTTTTTTGTATGGATTGGTTATACATTGACGGGTTAAAGTGGATTTATATGATAAGAATATTTGGTATATGTATATGTATATTTATATGTGGATGTTGTTTTAGATACCGTAATGAGTTGTTTTATAAAGCTCCAATAAGTAATATGATTTACATGTTGGTTATGGTTTGCAGTAGTTTTGCATTGTAAATCCTCCATTAAGCTATGTTATAAAGTTACATGGGTAGTATGTTTTGTTTTCAGCATTTTTTTGGTCATATGTGTCATTAAACACTGAGGACAATGTTCCCCCCAATGGGGATGGGTTTCTAACAGCCACTAGTTTATTTTCTTTGTGAATAAAAATAACACTAAGGTCATGGGACATGTATTCCAATCTAAATATTGGAAAAAACATGGCAATGGGTATCATTGGTTATTACTAAAATGGCCATGGAAATTGGAAATGGCATTGACAAAGGAAAAGTGCTAATAATTTCCATTGTATTGATTAAATAAATGAAATTAGGAGAAAAGGAAGGTGAAGAGACACACATCTGCATGAGATGGAAATTGGAGGAAAAATGATGGAAAACGAATAACATAGAGGTCTCAATGATAAAAAGGCTTCTGAGGATCAATTCACAGCTTTTTCTTGGTTAACATTTTGTCAGTTTAGTTTTGGAGCTCTCTTCCATTCTCTCATTCTCTCATACTCTTGCACACTTAGAAAAATCCTTGAGTATTCTTGAAGCATACTTGGAGCACTACAATATTCACTTGGATTGGAGTAAAGAATGGAAAGTAAAGAAGAAAAGTGCAAGGGAATAATCGGATGAAGAGCTACAACTGGATTGCTTTGTAGGTAACATGTTGCATGTCTGATTTCCTTGTTTATTTCTATATACATGGTCTATACATGTGATTTTCTAGTTATTTGTTTTTATTGGCATGAATATTTTCCTGGATTAACATTGGGTTTAGCCATTCCTTCACATTTTTTGGATAGTCATGGTGCTTTCATTTGTTTCACTTTACTTTTTTTTTTTTTTTTCTCTGATTGGTGCTCATGTTCTTTATGGTTGTGGTTTTGAACAAATTCTCTAGAATCCCTCAAACTCCTTGTATTGAGTTACTAGTCCTAGAGCCTAGGTTTGGACAAATTCTATGGAGTGTTTGGTAGGTTTATTTACTAGTCCTTGGAGCCGAGCTAGATAAATTCTCTAAAGCCCAAGAAGGTTGTCAGTTGAGTTACTAGTACTTGGAGCCATGGACATCTTGGGTAGAGACCAATTTGGTTGGTGTTAGTGACGTGAAACTGTAGTGGTGTAATCACTCTAGTTGAGGGTTGAGATGGTTTAACGTATGGAAACACTGGTTTGGTTTTGTCTTGGTTTATTCCATGAGATCCCACATTCATTATCGGAATATGTCACGGGTGTTATTGGCTGAAAGAGAGATTTGGTTCAATCCAATCTATGGTTGGATGGTACACAGAAGCCCCTGACTTGGTTGGTATTTTCATCTATTTATAATAACTATGTGTCTACTATCATTCATGTACACTTGTAATGATTATATTGCTGACATTATGGATCAGTTACCATGGTTCCTATGTTGGTTATTTTCTAGTTATATGTTGGTTATAAGATATGTATTATTTATGGACCTTGTTATGATTTATAGTTATCGATAAGTTGATGAATATATGGGATAATAGGTGTTGTTGTAACTATGTGAAGAGGGAATAGGGGCTTCTTGGTAATTCTCAGGTGAATCTTACATTATTATGATCAGACATGCATTCATGACCTATAGTTTCAATGTTTTCGATGTGTTTGATGAAATGTCTACTGTGTCTTAGGAAGTTTAGGTCAAGTTTTGATTTGGGATTGATTTTTTATCTTTGTTCTCATGCGAATAATATTTCTAGAAAGTCTTGGACAACTCTGGGAAGTGGTATGGAGCCTGGTCTTGAAAGGTGGCTCAGATCATGGGAGTCCACCCTTTGAACTGGATATTTTAGGCTATAATTGCATGGAGGCAATGTTGTGCATGCAATTGTAGACCTATAAGCACACTTAGGTCCTATCATCCATGCAGTTGGGAATCTAAGGTAGCGAAGAAGAGCCCCAACTCAGGGTTTGGTTACCTTGGTGGTCCTTTTTCCTTTAAGTGTCCAGTAACCTTGAGGGATGTTGTGGGTTATCAGTTTGCTGGCCCCATTTCCTTTATTGGAGGTTGGAGGTTAGGTCTTGTCATCATAACTCATCATCTCGTGTTTACCCTAACAGGCTTTGAAACTGGGTAAATGTGGGAAGTAATGGTTACAGGTGGATAGTTGGGTCTACAATTTTTTATTCATTTCAGCCTGTTTCTTTCACTTAGCTTCAAATTTTACCATATTCTGCATCTCCATAACCATGCACTAAGAACATCTTCATGATCAAATATGGGTTTAGGCATGTGATTTCGAAGACATTTATGTTGGTATTTTTAATTAATTTATGGTTAAATATTAGAAAAATAACATATGCTCACTTATATATAAAAGTTGGATGACTTTGGTGATGGCTGTAAGAATATTTGAAGATTCCAAGATAGTCATATTTGGCCTCCAATACTAAAATTCGAATTTCTTGTTCACAATCTTGATGACTTGAGGAATATTTGAGATTGTTGATCAAACAAGGAAGTTTTCATAAGCGTATGTTATCAAAGCTAGAGGCAATTTGTGAGAGGATATGAAGAGATGCTAACTGTTAGATGTCAACACATGGTTGTCACCACATGAGATATTTGTGGATCTACATTTACTAGTTAGTTATCTTAGTTTTTGTATAAATAGATGTTTCTTCTCTCGTCAAAAGTGTGTAAAGTTTGGGAGCAATGTTCATGCTTCGATGTAGAGTTTTGATTTTATGGATTGGCACTATGCTTATGATTGATGTAATGAATACCATTATAGTTCACTTTGATATAGTTGTGCATTCATTTATTGTTTGATAAAGAGTTTTCTCAACTTTCCACCTCTCATGCACTTTGGGATGGCCACCTAATGAGTATGGGATGTATTCTTGTTTTAATTTTTTAGTTTATTTATATCTGTTTTAAGTCTTTTGATTAGACTCATTTTTTACATTATTTCATGCTCATTCCATTTATGTTATTTTGCATGTTAAGAATTATTAGTCTAATTTCATAGATTCATTATTTTTCAATTTTTTTGATAGATACTCATGAATTATTCTAATTTGGTAATACACACATTAAGAATTTAAATTGATTTCTCACTACTTTCATAATAGGTTGCCTTTAAATTTCATAGTTTAAGAACTCAATTTTTTCTGAGTATAGGATCCGCTTCTTTCTAGATTAAATTTACTTTCAAGTCATTACAATAGATTTTTATTTTTTTTGTTGGTCAAATAGATTTACTTTCATGTCACTAGAATATATTTATTTTCATTCCAATAGAGTACGTTTACTTTCATGTCAATTGCCATTTCAAGTTCATAGATTAAAAGATTGTTTTCCAAGTTCTAAATTTGATGCTTTTGAAAAATGAAAGTGCGTGCATTCTCAAGTTAGACATTTTTCATGAATATGTTTGCCATCATTTCAATAGGATAATTTACTCTTAAATTGAAAGTTGATTTCTAGCATATATTGTGCAAGTATACTTCGCAAGTTCATGAACCTTTGGTTTGATAATTTAATGACAAGTAATATAACTAACAATTAAATTACCCAACAATTTTCGTGTTATTGTCGAGTAAGTATACATAGGGGTTAATTTTCAATTAACAATTCATTTTTAGCTTCAATCTCATTTTTTTAGTTGCATTTATTTTTAGATGCATAGTTAAAAATCATTTAATTGCATAATTTTCAATCAAGTTTTGTATTATAATATTTTCGACACTAATCCATTTATGGATAGGAGATCTACAATCATGATCAAGCATTTCTTGGAGAGCAAGGACTACATTGAACACTGGTTCCAAATAGTAACTAGGCATCAAGATTCTTCCATTCTTCAACAAATCCTAGTACCAAATTTAAATGTACAATTCATCTCTATTATCCTAATGAATATTGAGGTCTATTTTTCAAAGTTCGATGTGAGCATACTAGAGATCTTGATCCATAAATGACTTCACTGAAAATTCTCTTACACTTGAAAAAAAAAAACTTTTTCTAAATAGAGTAGGATAGAATAGGAAAATAAAACCAAGTTTCGTAGTGTTTTTTATTTTATTTATTTCATGAATTTTTCATTTTTGGTAGGAAAATCTAAAATAAAGAGATGTTTGTGAAGGAGAATAACTAGAGTTTAGAGAGAAAAATTGAGGTTTGAGATCAATTCTTCTTACTTTAATTCCAAATTTCAAATAAATAAATTATTGACAAAACTCCCTAGTATGCTTTCTTCTTGCGCCTTGTGTGGCTTCGAAGATGAAAAAGGGAAATTGAATAAGTTAGCTTTGAAATTTTGCAATAAAAATCATAGATGTGAAAAAATGACTAAGAGATGCAAATTTACTATAATATTTAAAATTTTGATATTCAACTCAATTATAATTGTCTCAAAATTTCTAGAAAAATAAACTTTTAAAAATAATACAAAAAAAATTATTTCTCTAAATTCCCAAATTACTAATAATTTAATTTAACAAAACACACATAATTTTAACATAAATTTGAAATAAAACATACTTTCTTTTGATAAAAATCATTTAAAAAACAAAAAAAAACTAACCATAAAAAAAAACATAAAACAACGTTAAAAATGAAATCCAATAAAAGAAAAAAATAAATAAAAACAGCTAACAACAAAAAAAAACATTGAATAATAACAAAATAATTTTAAAAAATAAAATAATAAACACAAATGAAAAATTCCAACACCAAAAACAACATTAAAAAAACCAACGTATAACACAGATCAATGAAAGAACAACAAACTAACCATAAATTAAATCCAGAACTCACAAAACAAACCCAACATTTAAAAACAAAAAATACGCCATTAAAAAAAAAGGGACCGAGAGCATAGTTTACAATGCACTGCAACATCGGGTGAAAATGCACGAAGTTTACCCATAATTAAATTCTGCTTCTCCATATGTAGGGGCTTCGGTCTTCATTTCAAAGCTGTTAATTTTTTTTGCGGATTCTGTTGAGCTCCCAGCGCCAAGGTCGTGGTAAAATATTGATTTTTAGTTTATAATTCGGTGAGAGGAATGTATTTTGGTGTGATTTTTTGGATTTCTATTGAAATTTGGTGGATAATTTTGAGTTAAAATTTTGATTTGTGTTATTTTAAACTAATTTTTCATTATATATATGAATTCAACACTTTGAAAATTTATAAAACACTTCATTGTGGAGGAGTTAGCTACCCAATTTGTGATTTCAATGAATTCCTTGGAAAAGGTATGTAGATGACACTAATGTCATCCGGCCCCATGGCTCGAAGGAGTTAGATCTCTTCTTCAACCACCTCAACTGTTAGTCCTTTGCCATTAAGTTCACTATGGAAAAATATGTCAATGGTTGCCTCCCTTTCCTGGATATTCTTATATCAAAGAATAATGATGGTTTTCTCTCACACACAGTGTTTCAGAAAAAACGCATACTAAGCAGTATCTTCATGCCGATTCCCATCATTTCCCTACTCAGAAGTTGGGCGTTCTTAACACACTCGCTACTCGAGGCCTGAGGATTTCTGATAGGGAGAGCTTCGATAAAGAGAAATCCCATCTCCTTAATGTATTTATGGAGAATGGCTATAGTAGGCGCTTAGGCCAGAAAGCGTTCCTAAAAGCCTCTAAAAGCTCGTTAATCAAAAAAGGACCGAAAGAGCACTGGCCAGGGGTCCATCTTCTCTATGTCTAGGGAACCACTGACAAAATTGTTCAGATTCTTAAGAAGTAGGATATTCCCTTAACCTTCAGGCCCCTCAACACTATTCACAAATCCCTCAGATCGGTGAAAGATCCCATTCATCCTAAAGATATGAAGGGTGTCTACTTGATCCACTGTTCTTATGGGACACCTTATATCAGGGAAACAGAGCGCTCCATCCATCAAAGGATTAGCGAATATGCAGCGGACCTAAGACATGGAAGAACCAAGTCTTCAACATTAGTAGAGCATGCGGAAAAGACCAAGCATCATGTGTGTATTGAGGAGGCCAAGGTTATTGCCATAGTTGCTCAGTTCCATCACAGTGAATTCAAGGAAGCTATTGAAATTGAAAGAAGGCCAAGCAATCTCAATAGAGATGACGGCTCGAAGATCAGTAGCTACTGGATCCCAGCCCTTTCTTGTTAGTCTAGCCCTTTCTTGCTTTCGTTGGTTCCCGTTTATGTCACTGTTTTTCCTTCGCACCTTGTCTTCTCCTTCCTCCTAGGGTCTCTCATTTTGACTCTGTTATATATATTATATTTATTATATTATATATATATATATATTTAATACCGCTACACTTGATTTAATTTATTTTTAATTTTTCATTATTATTATTATTATTATTATTTTTTTTTTTGTGGCTCGCTTAATTTATTTATTTCTAATTATTTATTATTCATTAATTTTTGTTATTACTTATTATTATTATTATTATTATTATTATTTA